>JAVJIF010002752.1:0-151780 GCA_038442645.1 Agave tequilana
ATTATTTTTTATGAAAATTAAATTTTCATGTTTTTCATGTTTACAAAGAATTTCATATTAGCTTTATTGCCTATTCCCTGATTATGCTTTTTACATCATTCTTGTACACTCACATTACTTGATGTTTTCTCATGACTTTGTTTCATGAGTATGATATGTGCTATATAGACTTTGAGTGTCTATTGTTGAGTAATTTTCATGTTTTCATGGATATACCTTTGTTTTATTCCTTTCTTGAAGAATTTCGTACTAGTTTTCAAGTTTATCATAAAACTAGTTGTGTATTTCTTCATTTCGGAGAGTTTTTCAAACTGTCAAAATTATTTTCAAATTTTATTTTTGCCATCGAAGGGCGGACGGATGGCGACCATGCATTGTGGCCTAATTGAAAACCTTTTAACATATGCATGAAAGGGAGGTATTTATGAGTTATACATTTGATCATCTCATCATACTTTTCAATTGGTATTTCGATTGATAATTTTTTTTGTATACTCATATGTTATTTTCTATATATTTATGCTTCAAACTTCAAATAGTATCATGTTCGATTGTATTTACATTTTCATATATATATATATATATATATATATATATATATATATATATATTATATATATATATATATATATATATATATATATATCTATATCTGTGTGTGTGTGTGATTTGATTGTGCTTACTATATCTTTACATCTAAAGTACAAATTATATTATACTAAGCTGATTTAGTCCTTAATAACAATTATTTTTCAATTGGTATCTCATACAAGCTTATGCATGATTTTTAGTAGTATTCATAAAGGAGGAGAAAATTTATGTTTTATCTTTCAATTGGTATCTTTCAATAGATTTCATTTTCAATTGATATCTTACTCCCATTCTTTATGATGAAATATTTTATTTTGGTGTATGCTAACTTTTTTCAATATTGGTATCATATTGCATTTTACATTGATGTCTATATTAATATGAGTTATGCTTACCTAAATCAATTTGGTTTTTACTTTCAATTGGATCAAAAATTTACAAGACATTTTTTTTGGTATCAAGTCACTTTGTAATTGATGTTACTCTCAATTGTTATCATAAATTGGTATCATGATGTTTCGATGTATACCTTTATCATAAATTGATATATTTTTCAATTGGTATCATAATGTTTTGATTTGTATTGCTTATATGCATGGGAAGCTTAACCTCTTCTCTATATATAGATTCATGTTGAGCATATGTCATATTGAAGTGATTGACCTTTTTTTGGTATGTAGTACAAATGTGTAGTAAGAGCTTCACATCTCCTTTTATATATTGCATATTATGCTTTATGTGGTTAGGGTCTAGTCATCTTTTCATAATAATGCATGTATGCAGGGGAGTTAACTTAACGTCTCTCCTCTTCATGAATATATATTGCATATATATCTTTATTGTTTGATTTATTTTTACCCTTTTGTTGATGATTGACAAAAAGGAGGAAGAATTCGAAGAATGATTTTGAGTTTATTGCATGTTACTTACATTGATATCATATATGCATGTTTATTTTTACAATTAATTGGTATCAAGCATATTATTTTTGTTTATGCAAAAGGGGAGAAGCATTCTTCACTTATGCATGTTTGTGTTGAGCATTCATTGCATATCTTTATGTTTATGATATGCATGAGTTAAGGGAGCTTCTATAAGCTTAACTTTAATCTATGCATATATAACTCCATGAGTTTTGTCATCATCAAAAAGGGGAAGATTGTTGCCAGAGGCTCTTTCACTCTAGTTTTGATGATGATTAACTCATGTAGTTATAGTTTACTAATAATCTTGTGATATTTAGTTTCAGATATTTGATTAAGATATTAATAGGTGATTAGCTTCAACAAGGAGTTTTTGGAGCTTTCACTGTTGATTCAAGAGCTCGAGCGTCAAGATCGCATCAAGTATTCGGTTGAGTCAAGCTCGGTGGGATCGTGTTGGATCGAGTCGGCTTGGAGACAATACGACCTCGGTTTGTTTAGTTTAGATTATTTAGATCTTGTGTAAGATTAGATAGTATTGATATGCTCAAGTTCACATACACACACAAGTTTTAAGCTTATTGGTTTTGGTTTTTCGGTTTAACCGATATTGGATTTCATATCAAAAACATAGATATAAATATTTATATGTATATTGGATTCTATCCATATACAATATGCTTCAAGTTGTTTCAATATCATGTTTTTGTATTTATATGTGTTTTGAAAAATCGGATTTCCATTTCAATTTGGTTTTAGAAAATCCAATTTTGGTTTAAAGCCTAATTTCAATATTACAAAGTAGTTCAAATTGTTTATAATATGTGTTGAATTTTTGTCACACATATTTGTATTTCAAAGATCTTACAAGAACTTATTTTTGTGGAATTTATGTGATTTTATGGATTTTTTGAAATTAAAAAGACAAGTTTTTCTATCCTATAAATCCCAGCCAGACACACTGGTGGTTCGACCGGCCAGTCCACCAAACCAGTGCTTGATCGACCGAGCGGTCGACCGATGTGCACGAGGACGTGCACATGGCCAGCCAGCTTGGCTGGTCGCCGCGCGATCGACTGACTGAGAGCACCCCCCTCTCGGTGGGGGCCGGTCGATCGGGCGGTCGACCGTTGGCTATAGCCGATCGACCGAACGGTCGACCGGAGTCACAACGGTCATAAAAATGACCGTTGGCCGATCGACCGGGTGGTCGACCGACAACAGATTTTTTCTGCTGCCTTGGCCCAACAGCTAGTTTTTTAGAATGGCTATAAATACCCATTCCTTTGGGCTGTTTTGTTAATAATTTCAAGAGCAAAATTCTATCTTCTTATGTGTTTTAGCTACAAGTTTTAAAGATTTTTGGTTTAAAATTTATATTTATTTTTTTAAAGTGTTGAAAAAATCAAAGAAAAATAAAGTATTTGGGAAATGGTTTTTTGATCTTTATTTCAACATCTGTCTTGTAATTTTCCCAAGTGTTCTTCTTTGTTGTTTTCATTTCCAAACACTTACATTCTCACACTTAGCTATCTATCTATCCTATCTATTAGGATCTTGTTTTGTGAGAAATTAGTTTATGGTTGTGGTTATATGCCACCAAGATTGTAAACCTTCTTTACTTTGTGATATCCCTCTAGTGAGAGGTGATTGTGGAGGTTGTGTTGGTATCCCTCTAGTATAGAGGTGATTGTTGTGGAGTTTGTGGCTTTGAGCCTTACCCTCTTGTGTGAGGTTGATATTGTTTGGCTAAGTGTGACCATCCCTCTAAGTGTAGAGGTATTTGTGTTTGTGCCTTGCCTCTTGTGTAGAGGTTGTATTGTTAGAGAGAGGAGTTATGTACCTCAGTTTGTATTACCCAAATTCTCAGTAAAGTTCCCTGTGTGGGAAGTCCTGTGTGGACGATATAGTGGAAATCTTCTGTGTGAAGGCGGGGACGTCGAGGCAGTGGCTCGAACCACGAAACATATCTTATTGTTAGCGATTGATCCACTATCTCTTAACTCTCTCTCTCTCACATTGTGCATTGCATCATATTATTCATATCGTTATATGCTTGGGTTTATTGTGTGCTACTTGTGTTAACTAAGAGAGCTTTACATAGCACCTCAACTCTTATTTAGAGGAATTTAGGAGATAGTCCAGAGCCTTCACCAGGATTCGACCACACTCTTTGGTTACACTAAGTGTGTTGCAATTTATTTTATTCCGCATTATTTGTCATTAGATTAGCCTTACACCTATTCACCCCCCTCTAGGTGTACTTTCAATTGGTATCAGAGCCTACACTCTTGATATTAGGTTTAACTACGTAGTGAAAAACACCTAGAGGGGGGGTTGAATAGGTGTAATTGCTAATCTTAAAATTTTAACACTCTAAATGCGGAACCTAAAAACAAGTGAGGCTCAACTTAGTACAATCCAACAAGTGTAGCCGAATTCTCCTTTCGAGGCTCTGACTAAACTCCTCTTGATTCCCCTTGATATGGTTGAGGCGCTATGTGAAGCTCTTGTTGGATGAGTACGGGATTGGCACACACAAGTATGAAATGGATGATATGAAGAATGATGTGAACACAATGATATATGGCAAGAATTACAAGCAAGCAATAGTATCACAAGAGATTCAACAATATCACAATTATGCAATAGAAAGCAATAAGGAGCTATTGAAAAGTAAAGCAAGAATTAGACGCAAAGGCAATCGCAAACAAGTGATTTGTTTTGAGGTTCGAGCCACCGCTCTACTCCCCGCCTTCACCTCCGTGAAGGGTTTCCACTATCCACCGAGGACGCCTTTAAAATTTGGTCTACCGAAGACCGAGCACCGAGCTCCACCGAGTACAAAGGACCTCTACCGAAGAGGTTGCTCTACAAGGAAAGGATTACAAGAAAAAGTGATCACAAACAAGATCACTACACTTTTTCTCAAACTCTTTTACAAACACTCTCACTTCAATACAACTTCACTATAGAATGAGTATAGGATTTTTGGCTCTATGAAGTGTGGTGAGAAAACTTCAGTTGTAAAGTGATATTAGTGATCAAACACAACTGAAAAACAAGCTCAAAAAGAATTGGAATGAAAGCTTTAAACTCTTTTCTTTTCTCTTTTGAAAAAAAAACACAAACTTGAGGATTTTTCTAAGGTAATATGCAAGAGAGACTTCTCCTCTATTTATAGGTTAGAAAATAGGTTAAAACAATTTCTTTACACCTAATTTGACCTGCAAAAGCTCCCCAACAACTCTCCAAAAATCTGTTAAAGCTGAAAACAAAAACAGTTTTTCAGAATAGCCCAAAGAGGAAAGAGCCGTTAGGTTACAGCAGGCTTGGCGGTCGACCGGTCCGGTCGACCGCCAACCCAGCTGCAAAGAGCCGTTGGCTCTCGGTCGACCGGTCCGGTCGACCGTCCAAAAGAGGAAACCAGTTTCCTTCTTCCGTCGACCGGTCCGGTCGACCGAAAAAACCTGTGAGCAATCTGCTCTCCGTCGGTCGACCGGTCCGGTCGACCGACAGACATGCACAAACAGTGCATGTCCAGACACATCGCCGTCGACCGGGCCGGTCGGTCGGAGTTGCCTGAAACAGAAAACTGGGCTGTTTTGAGTTAGAAAAATTTTGAGAATATTTTAAAAATATATATAGCTAAGTATTATGCAGAAAATAGTTTATACACATGTTTTAAACAAGATTTTCAAGATATAAAGCTTTTGGTACATGTATATATAAACTAAGGCATAAAACTTAGAAATAACCATTTTCAAAACATAGAAATATATGAAACAAGTGTGTGTGCAAATCCTAGAGCCAAATTTCATATACTCAAACTTTAACATTCTATTTCTTACAATGTTTCTAAGGACTTCAAGATCTTCAAAAGGCTTCTTCATATAATCTTCAACACTTGTTCCTTGAGCCCAATTGGAGTTGACTTGAGTCCAAATCCTTGTATTTGTGAGAGAAGACTTCTAGAATGAATAGAAATCTGAAACACACTTAAACACAAAATGTTATTAGTACAAATAACTAATATGTTTTGTAATCATCAAAATACACTAATCATGGGTGATTGTAACCTTGGGCCAACAATCTCCCCCTTTTTGATGATGACAAATATAAGTTATTTAAACAAATAAAGGAAGAAGAGCTTGGAAAGCTCCCCCTCAAACAATGCTATGTAAAAAAATAACTATTAGTGAGATACATGAAGTATTGAAAACCCAATATTTTTGTAAAAACTTAAATACCATTTGAAATCAAACTTAATACCAATTAAACTTATACTTTTTCTCTTTAAACTTATAGTAAATAAACTAAACCCAAACTATAACAAACTTATTTCTTTTTCAATAAGCACTTAAACTTATATATTTTCTCCATGAAATGAAACTCAAATAGTATCAAACTTAAAACTTTTAAATCAACTTTAAAAATTAAGCTTATATATATTTCTCCCCCTTTTTGTCATACATCAAAAGGGTTAAAAACAAAACAAAACACCAAAATAGAAATATTTTTAAGAATCTATCATGCAAACATTCAACTCACCACAAATAAATGAAAATCTAGCATAATCTAGAGGTTTAGTAAAAATATCGGTAAGTTGAAAATCGGTAGAAACATAATCAATATCAATATCACCTTTCTCATAATGATCTCTAAGAAAGTGATACCTAATGTCAATGTGTTTGGTTTTACTATGTTGATTTGCATTCTTTGTCATGTGAATAGTACTAGTATTATCACAAAATATTTTAACATGATCAAAGTGTAAATCATAGTCAAGGAGAGTATGTTTCATCCAAAGAACTTGTGCACAACAAGCTCCGGCTGCACCATACTCCGCCTCTCGGTTGATAGGGCTACCGAATTTTGCTTTTTGGAAGACCAAGATACAAGACAATTACCTAAGAATTGACATGTTCCACTTGTGCTCTTCCTATCTACCCTACCCCGCATAGTCGGCATCCGAAAAACTCTTCATTTCTAATAATCCGGTTTAGGATACCACAAACCCATTTCAATAGTGCCCTTAAGGTATCTAATTATGCGTTTAACCGCAATTATGTGAGATTCTTTAGGACAAGATTGAAAACGTGCACAAAGACAAACGGAAAACATAATATCCGGCCTACTAGCCGTCAAATAAAGCAAACTACCAATCATGCTACGATATAATTTAATGTCTACACTTTTACCTTTTCATCCTTGTCAAGCTTTGTAGTTGTTGCCATGGGAGTTTTGCTTACTTTCGATCCTTCAAGCCCAAACCTTTTGATTAGTTCCTTTGTGTACTTGGCTTGATTGATGAAGATCCCATCCTTCTTTTGCTTGATTTGGAGTCAAGGAAATAGTTGAGTTCCCTCATCATAGACATTTCAATTCATCCTTCATGCATGATTCAAAACTTTGCAAAGAGATTCATTAGTAGAACCAAAAATAATATCATCAACATAAATTTGCACAATAAGAATATCCTTTTCTACATGTTTTGTAAACAAAGTTGTGTCAATTTTACCTTTCTTAAACCATTTGAAATCAAAAATGAAGAAAGTCTTTCATCCAAGCCCTAGGGGCTTGTTTTAAACCATAAAGAGCTTTATCTAATTTAAAAACAAAATCCGGATGTGTAGGATCAACAAACCCGGGAGGTTGTTCAACATACACCTCCTCTTCTATAAATCCATTTAGAAAAGCACTTTTAACATCCATTTAAAATAATTTGAAATCTTTATATGAGGCAAATGCTACTGTCATCCGTATGGCTTCAAGCCGTGCTACGGGTGCAAAGGTTTCTTCAAAATCGATCCCTTCGATATGAGTGTAACCTTGGGCAACTAACCTAGCCTTATTTCTAACTACATTACCCGATTCATCCAACTTGTTCTTAAAGATCCACTTAGTACCAATTGTTGGTCTATCGTGGGGCCTAGGAACAAGGTGCCAAACTTGGTTTGCGCTCAAATTGATTGAGCTCCTCTTGCATGGCTAGCAACCAATATGAATCGGCCTCGGCTTCGAGGACATTTTGGGTTCATATGAGAAATGAATGCATAGTTACCACAATAGTCATGAAGTCTAGAGCGAGTAGTTACCCCTTTTGATACTTCACCTATGACGAGGTCCTTGGGATGATGTGGATTGTATCTCCAATCCTTTGGTAGTGGTTGAGTAGGCTCCACCTCATGTGTTTGATTTTCATTTCCTTGTGCCTCTTCCACTTTAGCTTTGCTTCCTTCATCATCCTTTGGTTTGTCTCCCATAGTAGAAGCATCCTCCAAGGTCACTTTCTCCAAACCTTCATCCAATGCATCTATTTCTACAACATTCTTAACAAACTTGTTAGATTCCTCAAACTTAACATGAATAGACTCTTCAATAGTCAATGATGATCTAATGAAAACTCTATAAGCCTTACTAGTGTTTGAGTAACCTACAAAAATAGCCTCATAAATCTAGCATCAAACTTTCCTAAATTATCTTTTGTTTTAAAACAAAACATTTGCATCCAAAAACTTTGAAATAAGAAACATTTGGTTTTCTAGAAAAGTACATTTCAAAAGAAGTTTTAGTAGTATTTTTACATAAGAAAAACACGATTTGATATGTAGCATGATGTATTAACGGCCTCGGCCCACAAATAATGTGGTAGACCGTATTCACTAAGCATTGTCCTAGCCATCTCTTGTAATGTTCTATTTTTCCGTTCAACTACTCCATTTTGTTGTGGAGTTCTAGGACAATAGTTCATGCTTTATTCCATGTTCATCACAAAAGTGGCAAAGGGTTGGTTAATGAATTCACCTCCTCTATCACTTCTTATTCTCAAAATCGAAACATCTTTTTCTTTTTCAACTCTTTTCTTAAAAGTTTGGAAATACGAAAATGCTTGGTTTTGTGTTCAAGAAAGAAAACCCAAGTAAACCTTGAAAAATCATCAACCAAAACATAAGCAAATCTATTCCCACTTAGACTTTTGGTTTGTGTAGGGCCAAAAATCCATATGGATTAACTCCAAGGACGTGATGTCATGATATCCTTAATTGACTTGAAAGAAGACTTAGTTTGTTTCCCAAATTGACATGCGTCACAAACTCGGTCCTTTTCAAAATTCAAGGAAGAATACCTTTCACCATTTCCTTTGTATTTAATCTAGAAATATGATCAAAAGAAATATGGCCTAATCTCCTATGCCACAACCAAGAGTCATCATCGAGGGCTTTCAAACAAGTAATATTACAAGACATATTCAACATATCAATCATATAAACATTACTTTCACGAAAACTGGAAAATACACAAACATTAGAAGTTCTATCAAATACTTTACAAGCAACATTATCAAAACAACATCAAAACCTTTATCACAAAGTTGACTAACACTCAAGAGATTATGCTTGAGGCCATCAATTAACACTACATTTTCAATTAAAGGAGAGGTGCCAAGTTTTACATTACCAATACCGATGATTTTACCCTTGGCGTCATCTCCGAAGGTGACGGTGCCACCTTCATGATATCTTGATAGGGTTGCAAAGTTGTTGATGTCCCAAGTCATGTGCCTTGAGCAACCGCTATCAAGATACCACAAACCTCTACGTCGTTGGGCTTTGGAAAGTACCTACATCATTTAACACAATTGTTGATTTTGGTACCCAAACTTTCTTGGGTCCTTTAAAGTTAGTGCCTCGAACCCCAACATTATGATGTGATGCATATAGTCTATCATAGCAAAAATTGGCTAAATGTCCTTCCGCCCACATGTGAATATGAGAACACTCTACCATACATGAATGCATGATGTGTACGTGTAGTGTGAGCATGTTTTTGGGTTTTGCCATGTTGTTTAGGTTGTGTAGCATGAACATGAACATGAGCATGAGCATTTTTCTTTAAGGCTTGTTTCTTAGGAAACATAGCCTCAATTTTCTTCTTGTTAAACTCACAATTTTTCAAAACAACACTTAATGAGTCTAATCTTTCCTTAAGCATAGAAACTTCATTAGAATCAATTAGTGGGGCCTTACCTTTGCAAGAAATCTTATATTTTTCAAAATCATTTTTAGTAGTGGCCAAGGTGGAACCGAATCATCCTTTTCTTTTGTAAGAGTAAAAACTTGATGACTTAAAGATTCATTTTCCTTTTTCATTTTTAAATACTTTTTCTTTAAGAAATCATAATTTTGTGACAACTCAACAAAAGCCTCTTCTAATTCATCCATAGAGTCTCATTATCATAGGAAGGGGAAGAGGTTACCTTGCTTGTGCCTTCATTAGCCATGAAGCACATGTTGGCGGTGTCTATTTCTTCCTCGGATTCGGTCTCCGAATCCCAAGTTGCCTTCATAGCCTTCTTCTTGTAGGGCTTCTTGATGTGGAGGGCTTAGCTTTGTCCGGACACTCCGCAACAATGTGTCCGGGCTTTTGGCAATTGAAACAAGTGATCCTTCTTTCTTCTTTGCCTCCTTGCCATCTTCTTCTACCTTGGTACTTCGCCTTGTTGTACATCCTCCGGACATTCTTAACAAGGAGTGAGAGCTCCTCATCATCTTCTTCTTCATCGTCTTCATCGGAGTGTGTAGCTTGACTCTTGAAGGCGATAGTCTTCTTTTTGGAAGGAGCCATATCCTCCCTTGCTTTCCTTTCCATCTCATGGGTTTTGAGGTTCCCAATGAGACCTATAAGCTCCATCTCTTCATTGTCATTGAGTTCCTTCAAGGTTGTTGCTTTAACTTCCCATGAAGGAGGAAGAGCTCGGATGATCTTCCTTACTCTTTGATCATTGTTGATATCTTCACCTAAAAAGAGAGTCCATTAGTAATCTTGGTAAATCTTGTAACCATATCATCTATGGTTTCATTTTCTTGCATGCTAAATGTTTCATATTCGGACCGAAGAAGGTCAATCTTAGCCTTCTTTACTTGTGAGGTCCCCTCATGTGTGACTATCAAGTGTGACAAATCTCATATGCGGATTTGCAATGGATAACCCTAGAAATGTCATCATCATTAAGGGCTTGTAGAAGTGCATAGTGAGCTTTGGCATTGGCATCGAATTCCTTAGTCTCTATTTCGGACCAAGTGGATTCGTCACCGGGGGGTACACTAAAGGACTTAGTCACGGCTTTTGCAACTCGGCTACCTAGAGATTGCAAAAACACGGTCATCTTAACTTTCCATATGGGAAAGTTAAGTCCATCAAACTTAGGAGGGGTCTTAATTCCATCGGCCATTTTACTAAATGAATATGAATGAAATGATTAGCAAATTAGGATCTTCTCTAAGGTTGTTAAACCAAATCCTAGAGTCCAAGCTCTGATACCAATTGAAAACCCTAGAGGGGGGGGGGGTGAATAGGTGTAATTGCTAATCTTAAAATTTTAAACACTCTAAATGTGGAACCTAAAACAAGTGAGGCTCAACTTAGTACAATCCAACAAGTGTAGCCGAATTCCCCTTTCGAGGCTCTGGACTAAACTCCTCTTGATTCCCCTTGATATGGGTTGAGGCGCTGTGAAGCTCTTGTTGGATGAGTACGGGATTGGCCACACAAGTATGAAATGGATGATATGAAGAATGATGCGAACACAATGATATATGGTAAGAATTACAAGCAAGTAAATAGTATCACAAGAGATTCAAACAATATCACAAGTATGCAATAGAAAGCAATAAGGAGCTATTGAAAAGTAAAGCAAGAATTAGACGTAAGGCAATCGCAAACAAAGTGATTTGTTTCGAGGTTCGAGCCACCGCTCTACTCCCGCCTTCACCTCCGTGAAGGGTTTCCACTATCCACCGAGGACGCCTTTACAATTTGGTCTACCGAAGACCGAGCACCGAGCTCCACCGAGTACAAAGGACCTCTACCGAAGAGGTTGCTCCACAAGGAAAGGATTACAAGAACAAAGTGATCACCAACAAGATCACTACACTTTTTCTCAAAACTCTTTACAAACACTCTCACTTCAATTACAACTTCACTATAGAATGAGTATAGGATTTTTGGCTCTATGAAGTGTGGTGAGAAAAACTTCAGTTGTAGAGTGATATTAGTGATCAAACACAACTGAAAAAACAAGCTCAAAAAGAATTGGAATGAAAGCTTTAAACTCTTTTCTTTTCTCTTTTGAAAAAAAAACACAAACTTGAGGATTTTTCTAAGGTAATATGCAAGAGAGACTTCTCCTCTATTTAAGGTTTAGAATAGGGTAGGTTAAAACTATTTCTTTACACCTAATTTGACCTACAAAAGCTCCCCAACAACTCTCCAAAAATCTGTTAAAGCTGAAAACAAAAACAGTTTTTCAGAATAGCCCAAAGAGGAAAGAGCCGTTAGGCTACAGCAGGCTTGGCGGTCGACCGGTCCGGTCGACCGCCAGCCCAGCTGCAAAGAGCCGTTGGCTCTCGGTCGACCGGTCCGTCGACCGTCTCAAAAGAGGAACACAGTTTCCTTCTTCCGGTCGACCGGTCCGTCGCCGAAAAAAAACTGTGAGCAATTTGCTCTCCGTCGGTCGACCGTCCGGTCGACCGACAGACATGCACAAACAGTGCATGTCCAGACACATCGCCGGTCGACCGGGCCGGTCGGCCGGAGTTGCCTGAAACAGAAAACTGGGCTGGTTTTGAGTTAGAAAAATTTTGAGAAATATTTTAAAATAATATAGCTAAGTATTTGCAGAAAATAGTTTACACATGTTTTAAACAAGATTTTCAAGATATAAAGCTTTTGGTACATGTATATATAAACTAAGGCATAAAACTTAGAAATAACCATTTCAAAACATAGAAAATATATGAAACAAGTGTGTGTGCAAATCCTAGAGCCAATTTCATATACTCAAACTTTAACATTCTATTTCTTACAATGTTTCTAAGGACTTCAAGATCTTCAAAGGCTTATTCATATAATTTTCAACACTTGTTCCTTGAGCCCAATTGGAGTTGACTTGAGTCCAAATCCTTGTATTGTGAGAGAAGACTTCTAGAATGAATAGAAATCTGAAACACACTTAAACAACAAATGTTATTAGTACAAATAACTAATATGTTTTGTATCATCAAAATACACTAATCATGGTGATTGTAACCTTGGGCCAACACGTAGGAGTGAGATCTTTGTTGCTATCTAATTTTTGCATTTGCCACTTATTTGTTTACACACACTCATGGATTATCTTGCCCCTCCCATGTTTGATGTTTCTAACATCAATATGTGGAGCATAGGATGAGTATGTACCTAAAAACCTTAGGATTGCATATTTTTCTTGTCGGTACCTAGAAATCTTATCTTGGTCATACCAAGCATATAGAGGCCAATGCACAAGCCCTAGAGGCACTTAGAAGCACTTTAAGTAAAGAATATTTGTGTATAGTTTCTCATTATGATTCCGTCTTGCAGTGTGGAACACCTTGACCTCTCCAAAGCTTCAAACGCCAATCATTGTGGAGAAGGAATCTAGTGAGGATGAATTCGAACAACATTGTTACATGGTCCAAGGGAATGACTCCCTTGAGGTAAGTTCAGAAACTCAACTAGATGATAGTGATAGTTCTCCCAACGATAATTATGTTGATGTCGATGCTTTAAATGAAACTATCTATTGTTTGTGAAAACCTATTAGAAAAATATCAACTCTTGAAAAAGAAAACTTTTAAAATAAAAGAAAAAATAAGGATTTGTTTTTAAAACTTAATATGGCTTTGTAAGAGAGGGATGAGATTTCTAATGAAGGGACTCATTGAAAATCCCAACTTGATCTTGCCCTAAATGAAAACAAATCTTTAAAAAGTAAAAATGATTATGATGAAGTTTTGAAGAAAAATGAAGTTCTATCTTCAAAACTTGTTTTTGTTTAAAACAAAATGATTCTTGAAAAATAAATTATTTCTATTTCAAAGGAATTGTATTTAATTTCTAATGAAAATAAATCTTTGAAAAATGATTTGTCTTCACATGTTTGCCATGCTAGTGTAGCCTCACCTTCTAGTGTATCTATGACATGCTCCACCTCTTCTTCTATTATTGCAAATGATATATTGTGCTTTAAAGAAGAGTGTTGATTGTTTGGGCTCCACTTTGAGCCAATGTGCTATGGATCATAAGGAATTGGAATCCATGTTTCACAAGAAACATGCACCCACATGTTCATGCACACCATACAAGGCATACACATGCTTCTCATGTTCACACACATGACATTAGGTATGCTCATGTGTACACTTGTACACATTGTGGACGTAAGGGCCACTTGCAAATTTTACTTTGATAGAATTAATGATTCAAATTTTGCAAATAGATTTGTTTCAGTTAGGAAAGAGCTAACCCCCATGGACGCAAAAGAGTATGGGTATCAAAAGCCACTCTTATTTTATTTGATGCAGGTGTGGGCTCTCGCTTTACGTGAGAGCATGGTGCCTTAAGGTGAATGCGTTCCTAGCTAAACGGTAACATTTTGGATGTATTACTTTCAAGGGGAGTTTGGTGGGAGGACCACAATGGTTTGGTGATCTAGAGATTAGCCCTAATGGTTTTGGTAACTATCTCTAACTCCCATTTAGTTTTCATACTTTCATATTGTTGATTTTTAACATGTTTTGGTGCTTTATTATTATGTTAAATGCCATAATAATTATACTTTAAATATACATGATTAGTATTTGAGATACACCCATATTTATATGGACTAATACTTTTATGTTCTCACTTTAGTCTAACTGTTGTGTATAGCATAATTCTAAGTTATGTGCATGTACATATTAATCATGTTGGTTTATGTTTTCATTTTGCACTTCATGTTTTGTTACATGTTTAAGATGTAATTTTTCATTAAAACTTGTGTATATACTTATAAATCTAGTGAGCCACAATTGATTATTATATGTTTGTGTTAAATTGCTCATTTGTACCCATTAGATGTACTAGTATAGCCTAGTTTTGTTGATTCGTGCATTTTGACTTATTCCCTATTTTGTACATGTTTCATATGTTTAGCTTCATGTATATGTTAATTTTATCTAAATATTGGATATACATGTTACCTTGAGTCATTTTGCGTTTCATGCAAATTTTTATTATGACTCATTTGTGTTTAGGGATGTGTATGTATACCTTAGATTTAGACAAACATACATATGCCTTGGAGTAAGTATTATTTTTTATGAAAATTAAATTTTCGTGTTTTTTCATGTTTACAAAAGAATTTCATATTGAGCTTTATTGCCTATTCTCATGATTATGCTTTTCACATCATTCTTATACACTCACATTACTTGATGTTTTCTCATGACTTTGTTGTCATGAGTATGATATGTGCTTTATAGACTTTGAGTGTCTAGTGTTGAGTGATTTTCATTTTTCATGGATATATCTTTATTTTATTTCTTACTTAAAGGATTTAGTACTAGTTTTCAAGTTTATCATAAAAGTTGCGTATTTCTTCATTTTGGAAGAGTTTTCAAACTTATCAAAAAATTTTCAAATCTTATTTTTGAAAACCCCTTCTATCGAAGGGCGGACGGATGGGCACCATGCCTCGTGAGCCTAATTGAAAATCTTTTAACATGTGCATAAAGGGAGATATTTATGAGTTATACATTTGATCCTCATCATGCTTTTCAATTGGTATCTCAATTTATATATGTATGCTTCAAACTTCAAATAGTATCAATTTCGATTGTTATTTACATTTTCATACATATATGTGATTTGATTGTACTTACTATATCTTTACATCTTAAAGCACAAATTATGTTTATGCTAAGCTTGATTTAGTCCTTAATGATAACTATTTTTCAATTGATATCTCATACAAGCTTATACATGATTTTTATTGGTATGTCATAAAGGGGGAGAAAATTTATTTTTTACCTTTCAATTAGTATCTTTCAATAGATTTCATTTTCAATTAATATCTACTCCTATTCTTTATAATGAAAATATTTTTGTTTTGGTGTATGCTAACATTTTCAATATTGCTATCATATTTTCATTTTACATTGGTATCTATATTGATATGAGTTATACTTACCTAAATCAATTTGGTTTTTACTTTCAATTGATATCAAATTTACAAGACATTTTTTTTTGTATCAAGTCACTTTGAAATTGATTGTTACTTTCAATTGGTATCATGATGTTTCGATGTATACCTTTATCATAAATTGATATATTTTCAATTGATATCATAATGTTTTAATTTGTATTGCTTATATGCAAAGGAAGCTTAACATCTCTCTATATATAGATTCATGTTGAGTGTATGTCATATTGAAGTGATTGACCTTTCTTTGGTATGTAGTACACATGTGTTGTAGGAGCTTCACATCTCCTTTTTATACATTGCATATTATGTTTTATGTGATTAGGGTTTAGTCATCTCTTTTCATATAAATGCATGTATACAAGGGGAGTTAACTTAACGTCTCTCCTCTTCATGAATATATATCGCATATATATTTTTATTGTTTGATTTGTTTTCAACCCTTTGCTGATGATTATATATCTTTATCGCATATATATCTTTATGGGATTTATTTGAAATTAAAAAGACAAGTTTTTCTATCCTATAAATCCCAGCCAGACACACTGGCGGTCGACCGGCCGGTCGACCGGACCAGTGGTCGGTCGATCGGAGCGGTCAAGCGATGTGCACGAAGATGTGCAATGGCCAGCCAGCTTGGTCGGTCGATCGCGTGTCGACCGGCTGAGAGCACACCCCACTCTCTGGTGGGGCCGGTCGACCGGGCGGTCAACCGTTGGCTATGGCCGGTCGACCGGGCGGTCGGCCGGAGCCACACAATCATAAAAATGATCGTTGGCCGGCAGACCGGGCGGTCGACCAACACCAGAAATTTTTCTGCTGTCTTAGCCCAATGGCTAGTTTTTTGGAATGGCTATAAATAATCCATTCCTTTGGGCTGTTTTGGTTAACAATTTCAAGAGCAAAAATTCCTATCTTCTTATGTGTTTTAGCTACAAGTTTTAAAGAGTTTTTGGGTTTAAAAGTTCTATCTTTATTGGTTTTAGAGTGTTGAAAAAATCAAAGAAAAATAGAGTATTTGAAAAATAGTTTTTTGATCTTTATTTCGACATCTGTCTTGTAATTTTCCCAAGTGTTTTTCTTTGTTGTTTTTATTTCCAACACTTTATATTCTCACACTTGAGCTATCTATCTATCCTATCCATTAGGATCTTCTTTTGTGAGAAAAATTGGTTTGTGATTGTTGATACCATCAAGAGTTGTAAACCTTCTTTACTTTGTGATATCCCTCTAGTGAGAGGTGATTGTGGAGGTTGTGCTGGTATCCCTAAGTATAGGTAATTGTTGTGGAGTTATGGTTTTGAGCCTTATCCCTCTTGTGTGAGGTTGATTGTTGTTTGGCTAAGTGCGCCCATCCCTCTAAGTGTAGAGGTGATTTGTGTTGTGCCTTGCCTCTTGTGTAGAGGTTGTATTGTTAGAGAGAGGAGTTGTGTACTCCTGATTTGTATTATCCAAATCCTCAGTGGAGGTTCCCTGTGTAGGAAGTCCTGTGTGGACGATATAGTGAAAATCCTTCTGTATAAAGGTGGGGACATAGAGCAGTGGCTCAACCTCGAAACATATCGTGTTGTCAGCGATTGATCCACTATCTCTTAACTCTCTCGTTGTTAGCGATTGATCCATTATCTCTTACTCTCTCTCTCTCTCTCATTATGCATTACATCATATGCATTGCATCATATTGTTCATATCATATATATGCTTGGGTTTGATTGTGTGTCATACTTGCTGAAAAACACCTAGAGGGGGGGTGAATAGGTGTAAGTGCTAATCTAGAACTAAATGCAAAACTAAGTGCGCTAAATGCGGAAGCTAATGCAAATTTTGCAACACACTTAGTACAATCAACAAGTGCAGCCGAATTCTCCGTGGGGCTCTGTACTAACTCCTCTTGATTCCCTTGAATGGGTTGAGGTGCTATATGAAGCTCTTGTTGATTAAGTACAAGTGAGGCACACACAAACAACCAAGCATATACAAGATATAGCAATGTGAATTATGCAAGGCACAACACAAGCAAATAGAGATATGATATGACAATATGAATTATGCTCAACACAAGCAAATATGATATGATGTTATGAAAGATGCTTTGCACAAAATAAAGAGAGAGAGTTGAGAGATATTGGATCAAACGCAAACACACGGATATATTTCGAGGTTCGAGCCCCTAGCTCTACATCCCGCCTACACCACCGTGTAGGATTTCCAATCCACTATAGGAGTACGAACTCCTCTCTCAATCCTTACAAAGCCACCGAGGCTATACAACTACAATCCACCTCTACCGAAGAGGGATAAGGCCCGTAGCCAATACAACACAATCACCTCTACCGAAGAGGGATCCAAACACAATACCACTCCGATCACCTCTACCAAAGAGGGATACAACAAAAGCAAGGAGGGTTTACAACTTAGAGGCTTAACCTCAAACACTTCTCTTTTCTCTCTTTTCCACAAAACAAAGATCCTAAATAGATTAGGATAGTATGATAGCTCAAGTGTGGAAAACTAGGTGTTTTGGAAACAAGCAACAAAGAAAAACTAATTGGGAAGTCTCTTGTAAAAGATAGAAAATGAAAGATCAAATCAAAATCCCAAAACCTAGTTTTCTTTGATTTTTCAAAACCCAAAAACAATACAAAGATGAATCTTTTGGCACAAAACTCTTTTTAAAACTCTTTTAAACAGCAGAGAAAGTCTGGAAAATTTTGTCTCTAAAACCTTGGCCAAAAACCCAAAGAGATGGGGTTTATATAGGCCAAACCAGAAAATAGGCCGTTAGGCTGATGTGGCAGCCTGACAGGCTGACGGTCGACCGCCCGGTCGAGCGCCAACGGTCAGAAATGTGACCGTTGGGCAACCACGGTCGACCGGCCCGGTCGACCCAAACAAACAGAGAGCACTGCTCTCAGTCCGGTCGACCGTCCGGGTCGACCGTCCCAAAGCTGCCAAACGTGCACAGATTTGTGCACGTCGGTCGACCGGCCCGGTCGACCGTCTTCAGCCTAGTCGACTTGGTCAGTTGACTTAGTCGACTGATTGAAGCCTTGAACAGAAATTTGGGTCAGAAAAACAGTGTAAATATTTTTCTAAAAATCTTTTAAGTCTTCTAAAAATCCACAAAACTTGTTTAACATTTTGTATTGAAACACAAACAAGTGATAAAAATTTCAAGACATATATCAATCATATCAATTCATTTTTGAGTCTTGCAAATTTATCAAAAACAAAACTTGTATTTTTATCAAACTTGATTTTTCAATACATGAATAGGATAGTCAAAATAAGTTTGTCTAGCAAGTTTAAAGCATGTATGTATATCTAGAACATATCTAATATACATAGAAATAAGGTAAACTTGTTTTGATCTACTATTCATGAAAACCAAATCCAAAACATAAATCTTGTGTGTGTTGTGCACTTGAGTTATCAACTATACTAAACTTTACAAATTGGATCTAAAACACACTATCTAAACTATGGATACCTAAGTCTTCTTGATGATCTTCATCTTCAAATTGACTTGCTCAAAACTCCATCCATGGCTAGACAAGATGTGATCTTGAAGCTTTGGCCCTGAATCATCACGAAAAGCTTCTAAACTCCTTGTTGAAGCTAATCACCAACTAATATCTTGGTTAATGATCTGAAACTTAAACAACACAAGATTATAGTAAACATAACTACATGAGTTAATCATCATCAAAACTAGGGTGGAAGGCCTTTGGGCTAACAATCTCCCCTTTTGATGATGACAAAACTCATGGAGTTATATATGCATGGATTAAAGTTATGCTTCAAAGAAGCTCCCCCTTAACTCATGCATAAACAAATAAATAAAAATATAACAATGAAGCTCAAAAATATGTATGCAAATGTATGGAGATAAAACATATCAAATTCTTCAAATTCTTTTTCTCCTATTTGCAAAAAAAACATATATGCATATCTATTGTTTATTTGTTAAGCATGAGAAAACTAAACACAAGTATGCATATAAACATGTATGCATCAACATGCATAAAACATATTCTAGAAGCTCTAGATATCAATTAAATTAATAAAAAATTAAAAAAACACTAGATGCTCTAGATACCAATAAAACTTAATATATGCAAAAACAAAAGTATGCATATATAAACAAAATTATTCTCCCCTTTTTGTCAATCATCAACAAAGGGGTAAACAATTCAAACAATAAAATGAGGGGTAAAAATCTTTCTCCCTTTTAAGTCAATCAAAACAATAAAACAATGTTCTCCCCCTTTTTGTCTAAAAGCAAAAACAAGGTCAATTAAGGGGTGACTTTAAACAACATGATATCAATAGAAAAATATGTCAATGAAGCATCTTGATATCAATTGAAATTAAACAAAGATCAATAAATGTTATATGCTATATACATTCATGAAGAGGAAGACGCTAAGTTAGCTTCCCTACACATATGCATTACATGAAGGAGGGATGTTAAGCCCTAATTCACATAACACACATTATGTAATGCATAAGAGGAGATGTGAAGCTCCCCCTACACACGTGTACCACATAAAGAGGAGATGTTAAGCTCTTCAATACAAGATACACTCAACATGAATCTATATGTAGAAGAGATGTTAAGCTCTCATTGCATATAGTTAATATAAATCAAACTTTTGTATTTTACTTTAAACAAAAATTTAGATACCAATTTAAAACATAGGACATCTTGATATCAAAAGATAGTATTTTTCTTTAAGTCATATAAACAATTGAAATGACTATATATATATATATATTTTTTTTATCATAAAGCAAGGGAGTGGAAAACTAAATACCAATTGAAGATATGAAAATTGAATTTTCTCCCCCTTTATGAAATACCAACACAAGCTATGCGTAGGCTTGAAATAAGATACCAATTGAAAACTAAATCAATTGAAATAAAGTGAAGCTCAAGGTGTTGGGTCATGCTAGAGCTTGAGTAAACACTAAAATTTGTGATATTTTTAAACACAAATAAAACATATATGTATGAAAATTAGATACTAATAGAAATTGATACCATTGAAATGAAGCATACATACATAAACAAATATATGAGTATACCAAAAATATCAAAATTGATACCAATTGAAAGAGTTCAATGATACCAATTGAATCAACAATAATAATCAAGTGTATATCTCATATAATCTACACCCAATCATGGTTCAAGTTTTAAATAATTTTCACTTGTAAAGCATACATGAACATGATCTCCCTTCCAACCGCCCGTTGATGGTAGGGGTTTTCAAAAATAGATTTGAAAATAAGCTTAGTTTGAAAAACTCTACCATATGAAGAATACGAACTAGTTAAAATAGAAATTTTTGTTAACTAGTATGAAATCCTTCAAGCAAGGAATAAAACAAAATAGTTTTTCATAAAACACATGTAAATCACATAGCACTTAAAACACTCAATATTCAATAAAGTCCATACAAGCTCATGAAAACATACTCATGAGAAATATTTTAAAAATGGTGAGTGTACAAGTAATGTGTGACATGGCATTATGAAATTTCCAATTAAGCTCAAAATTCCTTGAAACAAGAAAACATGAAAATCATTAAAACTTATTTAATCTTCAAGATATATGTATGTCTAATACAAACTAAAGTATACATACATATCCAAAACATAATTGAGTCCATATATATAGATTTGCATGAAAGGCAAATGACTCAAGGGGTACACATGTATATCTTAAAGTTTGGCAATACAAACATATACATGAAATGAAAACACGCAATCATAAAACAAATTCAAAAATAGGAATACAAGTTTAAAATACACGAATCATCAAAACTAGACTATACTAGAACATCTAATGGGTTCAAATAAGCAATCAAGCCCAACATATATAGATTTATTTGTGGCCCACTATATGTACAAGTATATACCTAGTTTTAATGAAAACTAACATCTAAACATGTAATCAACACATGAAGCATCAAAAACAAGATAAAATTCAACATGGTAAACAAAACATGATTATTATGAATATCTACATGTTATTAGGAATATGATATACGCAATATCAACCAAATAGTGAGAACACAAAAGAATTTATCCATATTAAACATGGGTGTCTCAAAGTGACTAAACATGTATATCACAAGTCTAATAAACATGGCATTTTCATACTAATCACTAAACAATGAAATATGCTATGAAAGATAAACATGGAAAGCATATAAACAATAAATGGGAGTTAAGGATTGTTACCAAAACCGAAGAAGCAACTTTCCTAGTCTCCAAAACGTGGTGGTCCTCTCCACCAAACACTTCCCTTGAAAGTGATGCATCCAATTGATTTCCTTTTAAGCACGGAATGCATCCACTCCAAGGTGTCATCACTCTCACGTCATGTGAGAGCCCACACCTACATCAAAATAATAGGAGGGTGGTCTTTGGTACCCATACTCTTTTGGGTCCAAGGGGGTTAGTACCTTCTCTAACCCAAATAAAATTCTTTGCTAAATTTGAAGTATGTAATCTATCAAAGCAAAATCTAGCAAGGTGGCTCTTACGTCCACAATGTGTACAAGTGTACACATGAGCATACTTATGGTGATGGGTGTGTCCGTGAGAAGCATGTGTATGCCGTGGAGGGTGTGCATGCATAAAAGTTGGAACTTGTTTCTTACGAACCAAGGATTCCAAGCGTGTGTGGTTCATGGTACATTGGCTCATAGTGGAGCCCAAAAAACTCTACTCTTCTTTAACATACAAATATCATCATTAATCTTAGAAGAAGAGGTACATGCATTAGGTAGACTAGATGAATAAGCTACACTACCATGACAAACATGTGCATTCATCTTATTTTGCAAAACAATATTTTTCTTTAGACAAACATCTAGATCATTAGAAATAGAAATTATTTTGTTTTTCAAAGCAACATTCTCTTTTAAAACAAAATCAATTTTTGAAGACAAAACATCATTTTTCTTCAAGATATTTTCACAATCATTATTGTTTTTCAAAGACTCATTTTCTTTAAGTGCAAGTTCTAATTGAGATCTCAATGAATCCCTTTCATTATAGACCTCAACCTTCTCTTGCAAAACATTGTTAAGTCTAGCATGCAAACTCTTATTTTCTTTTTCAATTTCTACACTCTTCTTTTTCAACAAATTATATTTTTCTATTAATTTTTCACACACAATAGAAAGTTCTTCATTCAAAGCATGGGCATCAATATGATCATTTGAAGAACTAGCATCATCATCACTATCTAATGGAGTTTCCGAGTGTACCTCAAGGGAGTCATTCCCTTGGACCATGAAGCATTGTGAATCGGATTCTCCACTAGATTCCTCTTCTTGTTGGATTGGCACTTGAAGCTCGGAGGTGTTGGTTGTTGTCAATTTGTTCCACACTGCAAAGGCGGAATCAAGGTTAGAAACACACATAAGATAATCTTTAGGTAATGTGCTTCTAATGGCCTCAAGGGCTTGTGCATTGGCCCCTATATGATTGCTATCACTAAGGAAGGATTCCTTGGTAATGGCAAGGTAAACTTTATGACCTAGGGTTTGTAAATAAACAGTCATTCTAATCTTCCAAACATGAATGTTGGAAGGGTCAAACATAGGTGGGGTCATGAAAGCCATGGTAAACTATATGTGTGCAAACAAGCAAATGCAAACAATAGATTAGCAACCAAATGGATCTCACTCCTAGGATGTTAAACCTAATATCAGGAGCACTATCTCTGATACCAATTGAAAAACACCTAGAGGGGGGGGGGTGAATAGGTGTAAGTGCTAATCTAGAACTAAATGCAAAACTAAGTGCGCTAAATGCGGAAGCTAATGCAAATTTTGCAACACACTTAGTACAATCAACAAGTGTAGCCGAATTTCCCGTGAAGGGCTCTGGACTAACTCCTCTTGATTCCCCTTGAATGGGTTGAGGTGCTATATGAAGCTCTTGTTGATTAAGTACAAGTGAGGCACACACAAACAACCAAGCATATACAAGATATAGCAATGTGAATTATGCAAGGCACAACACAAGCAAATAGATATGATATGGCAATATGAATTATGCTCAACACAAGCAAATATGATATGATGTTATGAAAGATGCTTTGCACAAAATAAAGAGAGAGAGTTGAGAGATATTGGATCAAACGCAAACACACGGATATGTTTCGAGGTTCGAGCCCCTAGCTCTACATCCCCGCCTACACCACCGTGTAGGATTTCCAATCCACTATAGGAGTACCGAACTCCTCTCTCAATCCTTACAAAGCCACTGAGGCTATACAACCACAATCCACCTCTACCGAAGAGGGATAAGGCCCGTAGCCAATAGAACACAATCACCTCTACCGAAGGGGGATCCAAACACAATACCACTCCGATCAACCTCTACCAAAGCGGGATACAACAAAAGCAAGGAGGGTTTACAACTTAGAGGCTTAACCTCAAACACTTCTCTCTTTTTCTCTCTTTTGCACAAAACAAAGATCCTAAATAGATTAGGATAGTATGATAGCTCAAGTGTGGAAAACTAGGTGTTTTTGGAAACAAGCAACAAAGAAAAACTAATTGGGAAGTCTCTTGTAAAAGATAGAAAATGAAAGATCAAATCAAAATCCCAAAACCTAGTTTTCTTTGATTTTCCAAAACCCCAGAACAATACAAAGATGAATTTTTTTGGCACAAAACTCTTTTTAAAACTCTTTTAAAACAGTAGAGAAAGTCTGGAAATTTTGTCTCTAAAAACCTTGGCCAAAAACCCAAAGAGATGGGGTTTATATAGGCCAAACCAGAAACTAGCCGTTAGGCTGATGTGGCAGCCTGACAGGCTGACGGTCGACCGGCCCGGTCGACCGCCAACGGTCAGAAATGTGACCGTTGGGCAACCACGGTCGACCGGCCCGGTCGACCCAAACAAACAGAGAGCACTGCTCTCAGTCCGGTCGACCGTCCGGGTCGACCGTCCCAAAGCTGCCAAACGTGCACAGATTTGTGCACGTCGGTCGACCGGCCTGGTCGACCGACTTTAGCCTAGTCGACTTGGTCAGTTGACTTAGTCAACTGATTGAAGCCTGGAACAGAAATCTGGGTCAGAAAAATAGTGTAAAATATTTTTCTAAAAATCTTTTAAGTCTTCTAAAAATTCACAAAACTTGTTTTAATTTTGTATTGAAACACAAACAAGTGATAAAATTTCAAGACATATATCAATTATATCAATTCATTTTTGAGTCTTGCAAATTTTATCAAAAACAAAACTTGTATTTTTATCAAACTTGATTTTTCAATACATGAATAGGATAGTCAAAATAAGTTTGTCTAGCAAGTTTAAAGCATGTATGTATATCTAGAACATATCTAATATACATAGAAATAAGGTAAACTTGTTTTGATCTACTATTCATGAAAACCAAATCCAAAACATAAATCTTGTGTGTGTTGTGCACTTGAGCTATCAACTATACTAAACTTTACAAATTGGATCTAAAACACACTATCTAAACTATGGATACCTAAGTCTTCTTGATGATCTTCATCTTCAAGTTGACTTGCTCCAAAACTCCATCCATGGGCTAGGCAAGATGTGATCTTGAAGTTTTGGCCCTGGAATTATCACGAAAAGCTTCTAAACTCCTTGTTGAAGCTAATCACTAACTAATATCTTGGTTAATGATCTGAAACTTAAACAACACAAGATTATTAGTAAACATAACTACATGAGTTAATCATCATCAAAACTAGGGTGGAAGGCCTTTGGGCCAACACTTGCGTTAAACCAAGAGAGCTTTACATAGCACCTCAACTCTTATTTAGAGGAATTTATAGGAGATAGTCCAGAGCTCTTCACCAGAAATTCGGCTACACTTTTTGGTTACACTAAGTATGTTGCAATTTGTTTTAATTCCAAATTATTTGTCATTAGATTAGCCTTACACCTATTCACCCCCCCTCTAGGTGTACTTTCAGGTTGGTCTATCAGGGTCTAGGAACAAGGTACCAAACTTGGTTGTTCTCAAATTAATTCAGCTCTGCTTGCATTGCAAGTAATTAATATGAGTCGCCCTCGGCTTTGAAGATATTTTTGGGCTCAATATATGAAATGAATTCAAAATGGCCACAAATATCATGGAGTTTGGAGAAAGTAGTTACCTCTTGGATACATCACCTATGATGAGAACCTTGGGATGATTTGTAGCATATCTCCAATCCTTTGAAAGTGGTTGTGTTGGCTTCACTTTAACATCTTGAACTTCACCATGTTCATCATTTTTTGGCTTGTATTCTTGATTTGGTGAGTCCTTCAAAAATATTTTCTCCATGTATTCACCTAAAAAATCAATTTCTACAACATTCTTCATAAAAGCATTATATTCCTCAAACTTGACAAGCATAGACTCTTCAATAGTCAAAGTAGACTTATTTAATACTCTATAGGCCTTACTAGAATTTGAATATCCAATAATATAGCTTCATAAGAATTAAGCATCAAATTTACCTAAATTATCCTTGGTGTTCAAAACAAAACATTTACAACCAAAAACTCTAAAATATAAAATATTTGGTTTTCTCAAAAAGTAAATCTCAAAAAAAGTTTTGAAAATATTTTTACAAAAATAAATTCTATTCGATATGTAATATGAAGTGTTTACGGCCTCGGCCTATAATATTGAGGGAATCTGTATTCACTGCTTATTGTCCTAGCCATCTCTTGAAGAGTGTGATTTTTTCTTTCAACGACTCCATTTTGTTATGAAGTTCTAGGATAAGATAGTTCATATTTAATTCTATTTTCTTCACAATAAGTGATAAAAAATGGTTAATGAATTCACCATCTCTATCACTCCTTATGTGTAAAATCAAAAAAATCTTTTTCTTTCTTAACTCTTTTTCTAAAAACATAGAAATGCGAAAAAGCTTCGTCTTTGTGTTCCAAAAGAAAACTCATGTAAATCTAGAGAAATCAACTAAAACAAAAACAAATGATTACCACTAAGACTTTTGATTCTTGTTGGATCAAACAAATCCATGTGAATCAACTCTATTGGTTTAGATGTCATGATATCCTTGATTGTTTTGAAAGAGGACTTGGATTGTTTTTCAAGTTGGTACACATCACAAATGCAGTCCTTTTCAAATTCAAGTAAAGAATACCCTTCATTGATTTCTTAGAGTTAATTCTAGATAGATAATCAAACGAAATATGACCTAGTCTCCTATGCTATAACCAAGAATCTTCATTAAAAGCATTTAAACAAGTAGCATTATAATATAAATTTAACATATCAATAAACATTATTTTCATGCAAATCGAAACGAACACAAATATTTATTTTTTTCTAAAACATCGCAAGTGAAATCATCAAAACAACTCTAAAACCTTTATCACAAAGTTGGCTAATGCTCAAGAGATTATGTTTGATACTTTCAACCAAAACAACATTTTCTATTAAAAGAGATGAGCCAATTTTGATATAACCTATATCAATGATTTTGCCTTTTGAATCGTCTCCGAAGGTAACGTGCCGCCTTCATGATACCTTGATAGGGTTGTATAGTTGTTGATATCCCAAGTCATGTGCCTTGAGCAACCGCTATCATGGTACCACTACTCCCTACATCTTAGAATCTTGGTGCGTACCTATATCAAGTAAAGAAGTTCTTGATTTGGTACCCATATTTCCTTAGGTCTTATAGTGTTAGTTCTTCGAACCCAAACATGATCATTTGAAATATTAATGCGATCAAAGCAAAACTTAGCTAAGTGACTTTTCCGGCCACAATAGGTGAAGTATAAACTCTACCATACATAAATGCATGATGTGTATGTGAAACATGAGTATGCTTATTGTCTGTGGCATATTTAGCATAATGTGTGTGGCCATGTTGTGCTTGATGAGTGTGGGCATGTGTAGCATGATGAACATGAACATGCTTTTTTGGAGCATGTCTCTTAGGAAACATGGCATCTAATCTAGCATTATCAAACTCATATATATATTTTAAAACATTTTCCAAAGTGCTAATTTTAGTTTATAAAATAGAAATCGCTTTTTCATCAATCAAAGAAAATTTTGCTTTACAAGAAACTTTGTGTGCATCAAAATCCTTTTGTGTAGAAATAAGTATGGAAGATAAAATCTCTTTTTCTTTTGAAAGAATAATAATTTGATTTTGAAGAAATTCATTTTTCTTTTTCATTTTTAAATATTTCTTCTTGAGAAAATTATTATTATGAGAAAGTTCAACAGAAGTTTCACCCAATTCATGTTGGCCCAAGGTTACAATCACCCAGTTTTAGAGTTTTGATGATTACAAAACATATATAGTTATTTGTACTAATCATGTTTAAGTGTATAAGATTGTTTCAGGGTTCTAAGGGTTCAACAGGTTTTCTTCCTTTAAAGGAAGGTGGTGATTGACTCAAGGTGACTCAATTCGGGATCAAGAATTCAAGTTATTCAACGATGCATATAGAGAAGCCCAAATTGAAGAACTTGTAGTCACCTAGAACTTTTGTAGGAATTAGTATGTTAAAGAGTAAGGATATGATAGTTGCGCTCAAGAAAACACACACACACACACCACACAAATACACTTTTCAAAATATAAGTTTTTGGTTAGTTAGTTTTTGTGCATGTTTGATTAACATACACGTTTCAAAATATTTCAAATTTTTATATCTAGTTTAAAACATGTATTTCATCCTCTATAGCATACTACTTAAATTTTAAACCATTTAAAAAATATTTCAAAAATTATTCAAAGTTTAAAAAATTTCTGTTTCAGGCTTTTACGGTCGACCGGACCTATTTCAAGCCAGATCGGTCGACCGGGCCTTGTGGTTTTGAGCGTGCACGTCTGTGCACGTCTGCCAGTCGACCGGGTCAGTCGACCGATAGACATTGCGGTCGGCCGACCGTCGACCGACTGCAAGACCCTAACTCTCGGATTTTGTCGGTCGACCGGCCCGGTCGACCGGCAGTTCATTTCTTTGTTTTAAAAATAGCCAGCGGTCGACCGAAGCCAACAGCTCTTTTGCCATGTGGCCTACCAGTCGACCGGCCCGGTCGACCGACAGTCGTCCTAAAGCCCCAACGGCTATTTCTTGGAATCTGTTTTGTTTTTCTTGATTCCTACAGCTATTTCTGTTTTCCTAGTGGCTAAACTCTACCCTAATGACCTAGAATCTATGATGAATGGCATTTATCCATTCTCGATAAATAGAGGTCTTTGGTTTCTTGTTTTACACATGAAATATATCCAAGTTTCAAGTTTTCAAAAGAGAAGAAAAGTTTACTTGCTTTCATTTTCAAAGATCTTTCATTTGTAAAAGTTTTTCAGTTGGTTTATAAGTTCTCTTTACTTCTTTTCAACTAAAATTTTTCTCACTTTCCATCTTGAGCTAAAAATTATACTCCACTTTATAAGAAGGTGTAAGAGAGAGTTTGTGGCCTTTTGATCACCAAGTGACTTGTATTCCATTGTGTTGAGATCCCTCTTGTGTAGAGGTTGATTTGTTGGAGTTGGGTACTCCGGTCTTGTGTGGACCATTTGTAATCCCTTGGGTGTAAAGGTTCCAGTGTGAAAATTTTCTTTGTGAATTTAGTGAAAATCCTTCATAGTGGTGAAGGCGGGAACGTAGAGCAGTGGCTCAAACCTCGAAGCAAATTACTTGTGTTTGCGATTGGTTTCCTTATTGTTTCCATTGCTTTACATTCCTAACTTGTGATACCACTTGCTTGCACTTCATTATTGCACTCATTTCATTTACTTACATTTTTGGTCTTTACTCATTTCAACAAGAAAGCAATTACACGCCTCAACTCATAATCTAGAGGAATCAAAAAGGAAAAGTTCTAAAGCCCTTCACCGAGAATTCGGCTTCAATTTCTTGTTTTGAGTGACCGTTTATATCATTAATACTTCTTGCTTAAAAAGAGCATTAGATTAGCAATAGCACCTATTCACCCCCCTTCTAGGTGTTTTTCAATTGGTATCAGAGTTTTGGTCTCTAGGTTTTTGGCTTAACATCCTTAGAGAGATCCTATATTGCTAATCACACTATTCATATTTCATCCTTATACACTTAGTAAAAATGACCGAAGGTATTAAGACCCCACCCAAGTTTGACGGCCTCAACTTTCCCATATGGAAGGTTAAGATGACTGTATTTTGGCAATCCTTAGGGAGCCGGGTTGCAAAGGCGGTGACCAAACCATTTAGCACACCCCTTGGTGATGAGGACACTTGGTCCGAGATTGCCACGAAAGAGTTTGACGCTAATGTTAGGGCACACTATGCCTTACATCAAGCTCTTAATGACGATGATGTTGCTAGAGTCATTCACTGCAAATTCGCTTATGAGATTTAGACTCACCTACTAGTCACTCATGAGGGAACTTCACAAGTTAAGAGGGCCAAAATTGACCTTCTTCGTTCCCAATATGAAAACTTTTTCATGCAAGAACATGAAACCATAGATGATATGGTTACTAAATTTACAAAGATTACTAACGGTCTTTCCTCTTTAAGTGATGGCATTGACAACGACCAAAAAGTGAGGAAGATCATCCTGCACTCCCTCCATCTTGGGAAGTCAAAAGCACAACTTTGAAGGAGCTCAATGACAAGGAGAAAATAGAGCTCATCAGTCTCATTGGGAATCTCAAGACCCATGAGATGGAAAGAAAAGCAAGAGAAGAGATGGCTCCTCCAAAGAAGAAAGCAATCGCTTTCAAAAGCTCTTCCACCCACTCCGACGAAGATGATGAGGAAGAGGATGATGAAGATCTTTCTCTTCTTGTGAAGAACGTTCAGAGAATGTACAAAAAGGCTGAATTCTAAAATAGAAGGAGATGGCAAGACAAATAAGAGAAGAAAATCATTTGCTTCAATTGTCGGAAGCCAGGACATATAGTTGCGAAGTGTCCGGAAAATAAGGGCGAACCCTCTACCTCCAAGAAGTCATATAAGAAGAAAGCTTTAAAGGCTACTTGGGATTCGGAGAGTGAATCTGATGAGGAAGTCGACACGCCAACATGTGTTTCATGGCAAATGAAAGCACAAGTAAGGTAACCTCCGAAACATCTATTGAAGATTGTGAATTATCTATAGATGAATTAGGAGAAGCTTTTGAAGAACTATCACATAATTATAATTTTCACAAAAAGAAATATTTAAAAATGAAAAAGAAAAATGAATCTCTTAACCACAAAATTTTCATTCTCACTAAAGAAAAAGATGAATTATTTTCAACCCTTACTTCCACTCAAAAGGATTTTAATGCTTATAAAATTTCTTGCAAAGGTAAATTTTCACTAGTTGATAAAGATGAGATTTTCATGCTAAAGAAGGAAATTGACTCATTAGGAGAGGTTTTAAAAAGATGTAAATTTGATAAATCTAGACTAGAGGCTATGTTTCCTAAGAAACATGTCCTAAAGAAACAATCACATGCTACACATACTCATGTTCACAAATCACAACCTTTACACTCACATCATGCTAAACACCCTAAACATGTCCACACTCCACACACTCATCATGCATTCATATATGGTAAAGTTTGTGCAAGCACATATCGTGGCCGAAAGGGTCATTTGGTCAAATTTTGCTATGACAGGATAAATACATCACATAATCATGTTTGGGTTCGTAATGCTAACATTCAAGAACCCAAGAAAATTTGGGTACCAAAGTCAACAAATTTATTACATGACGTAGGTACACTCCAAAGCACAAAGACGTAGGGAGCGATGATATCTTGATAGTGGTTGCTCAAGGTACATGACTTAGGACATCAACAACTTTGCATCCCTATCAAGATACCATGAAGGTGGCACCGTCACCTTCGGAGATGACGCCAAAGGAAAAATCATCGGTATAGGTAACATTAAACTTGGTACATCTCCAATAATAGAAAATGTTATTTTAGTTGATGGCCTCAAGCATAATCTCTTGAGTGTTAGTCAACTTTATGATAAAGATTTTAATGTGATTTTTGATAACTTAACTTGTAGTGTTATTGATAGACAAACTAATGCATGTATATTTTTCGAATTTCGTGAAAACAATGAATACATGATTGATATGTCTAATATGCAATGCAATGCTACTTGTTTGAATGCCTTCAATGATGACTCTTGGTTATGGCATAGGAGATTAGGCCATATTTCTTTTGACCATCTATCTAGATTAAACAACAAGGAATGGTGAAAGATATCCCTTGCTTGAAATTTGAAAAGGACCGCATTTGCGATGCGTGCCAACTTGGGAAACAAACCAAGTCCTCTTTCAAATCAATCAAGGATATCATGACATCACGACCCTTGGAGTTGATCCATAAGGATTTGTTTGGTCCTACTAAAACTAAAAGTCTAAGTGGGAATCGTTTTGCTTTCATTTTAGTTGATGATTTTTCTCGTTTTACTTGGGTTTTCTTTTTAGAACATAAAAATCAAGCCTTTTCACATTTTCAAACTTTTAAGAAAAGAGTTGAAAGGAAAAAAATTCTTCTATTTTAAGAATAAAAAGTGATAGAGGTGGTGAATTCAATAACCAACCTTTTACCACTTTTTACGAAGAACATGGAATTAAGCATGAACTATCTTGTCCTAGAACTCCACAACAAAATGGAGTTGTTGAGAGGAAAATTGAACATTACAAGAGATGACTAGGACAATGATAAATGAGTACGGTCTCCCTCAATACCTATGGGCCGAGGCCGTAAACACATTTTGTTACATATCAAATAGGGTTTTCTTATGCAAAATACTTCTAAAACTTCTTTTGAAATTTACTATTCAAGAATCAAATGTTTCATATTTTAAAGTTTTGGTTGTAAATGTTTTGTTTTAAATACTAAAGATAATTTGGGTAAATTTGATGCAAAATCATAGGAAGCTATTTTTGTTGGTTACTCTAACACTAGTAAAGCCTATAGAATCTTCAATAAATCATCTTTGACTATTGAAGAATCTGAAAAACACCTAGAGGGGGGGTGAATAGGTGTGAATGCTAATCTAATGATCTTTTTAAACTTTAATTAAATGAGTGATGCAACGATCTCTCAAAACACGACTAAGAGCCGAATACCCCTTGCGAGGTTCTGAACTCCTTCCTCCCAATTCCCCTAGATATGGGTTAGAGGTGCGCAATGCAACCGTGTTGTATGAGATATGATCGAACAAGTAAAGGATGAAATGCTATGATGAAATACACACAAGCAATATAGCAAGTAAAGTGAACTAGACAAGATTGCACAAGTAAAGGGTTAGTTCTCAAGCAAATAATTCAAGACAATATAAAGCAAGAGAAATTGTAAGCAAGAATGACACAAAGGCAATCGCAAACAAGATGATTTGTTTCGAGGTTCGAGCACACTTGCTCTAGTCCCCGCCTTCACCTCCGTGAAGGGTTTCCACTATCCACCGAGGATGCCTTTACAATTTGGTCTACCGAAGACCGAGCACCGAGCTCCACCGAGTACAAAGGAACTCTACCGAAGAGGTTGCTCCACAAAGAAAGGATTACAAGAACCAAGTGATCACAACAAGATCACTACACTTTTCTCAAACTCTTTTACAAACACTCTCACTTCAGTTACAACTTCACTATAGAATGAGTATAGGATTTTTGGCTCTATGAAGTGTGGTGAGAAAAACTTCAGTTGTAGAGTGATATGAGCAATCAAACACAACTGAAAAACTAGCTCAAAAGAATTGGAATGAAAGCTTTAAACTCTTTTCTTTTCTCTTTTGAAAACAATGTAAACTTGAGGATTTTCTAAGTGCAATGCAAGAGAGACTTCTCCTCTATTTATAGGGTTGAAAATAAGTTAAAAACAATTTCTTTATACCTAATTCAACCTGCAAAAGCTCCCCAACAACTCTCCAAAAAACTGTTAAAGCAGAAAAGGAAACAGATTTTTCAGAACTGCCCAAAGAGGAAAGAGCCATTGCCTTGTTGCAGGCTTGGCGGTCGACCGGTCCGGTCGACCGCCAGCCCTGCTGGAAAGAGCCGTTGGCTCTCGGTCGACCGGTCCGGTCGACCGACCCAAAAGGAGGAAACACAGTTTCCTTCTTCCGGTCGACCGGTCCGGTCGACCGAAATATCCCGAGAGCAATCTGCTCTCCGTCGGTCGACCGGTCCGGTCGACCGACGGACATGCACAAATAGTGCATGTCCAGACATATCGCCGGTCGACCGGGCCGGTCGACCGATGTTGCCTGAAACTGAAAAACTGGGCTGTTTTGAGTTAGAAAATTTTTGATAAATATTTTAAAAATACATATAGCTAAGTATTATGCAGAAAATAGTTTATACACATGTTTTAAACAAGTTTTTCAGGATATAAAGCTTTGGTACATGTATATATAAACTAAGGCATAAACTTAGAAATAACCATTTTCAAAACATAGGAAATACATGAAACAAGTGTGTGTGCAAATCCTAGAGCCAAATTTCCTATATTCAAACTTTAACATTCTAAACTTACAAACTTCTAAAAGATTTCAAGGCAATGCTTCAAGATGGGCTATCTTCACTTGATCTTCAATTTGCATCTTGAGCCCAATTGGAGTTGACTTGAGTCCAAAACCTTGTATTTGTGAGAGAACACTTCTAGTATGAATAGAAATCTGAAAACACACTTAAACAATAAATGTTATTAGTACAAATAACTAATATGTTTTGTAATCATCAAAATACACTAATCATGGGTGATTGTAACCTTGGGCCAACAATCTCCCCCTTTTTGATGATGACAAAACATATAAGTTATTGAAACAAATAAAGGAGGAAAAGCTTGGAAAGCTCCCCCTCAAACAATGCTATGTATTTATCATGAATATGAAAAGCTATGTAAGCATACATAAAGCATTTATCAAACACAATAGTTTTTGTCCAAAAACTCAAATAAACACAAACTTTCTTTTTCTTTATGAAATGAAACTCAAATAGTATCAAACTTAGAAAGTTTAAACTTAAACACTTATTTTCCAAATATCAACAAACTTATTAAACTTATTCTCCCCCTTTTTGTCATACATCAAAAAAGGGTTAAAACAAAATTTTAATTTTAAGAATCCATAATACAAACATTCAACTCACCACAAATAAACGAAAATCTAGCATAATCTAAAGGTTTAGTAAAAATATCGGCAAGTTGAAAATCGGTAGAAACATATTCAATAACAATATCACCTTTCTCATAATGATCTCTAAGAAAGTGATACCTAATGTCAATGTGTTTGGTTTTACTATGTTGATTTGCATTCTTTGTCATGTGAATAGTACTAGTATTATCACAAAATATTTTAACATGATCAAAGTGTAAATCATAGTCAAGGAGAGTATGTTTCATCCAAAGAACTTGTGCACAACAAGCTCCGGCCGCAACATACTCCGCCTCGGCGGTTGATAGGGCTACCGAATTTTGCTTTTTGGAAGACCAAGATACAAGACAATTACCTAAGAATTGACATGTTCCACTTGTGCTCTTCCTATCTACCCTACAACCCGCATAGTCGGCATCCGAAAAACTCTTCATTTCAAATAATCCGATTTTAGGATACCATAAACCCATTTCAATAGTGCCCTTAAGGTATCTAATTATGCGTTTAACTGCAATTATGTGAGATTCTTTAGGACAAGATTGAAAACGTGCACAAAGACAAACGGAAAACATAATATCCGGCCTACTAGCCGTCAAATAAAGCAAGCTACCAATCATGCTACGGTATAATTTAATGTCTACACTTTTACCTTGTTCATCCTTGTCAAGCTTTGTAGTTGTTGCCATGAGAGTTTTGCTTACTTTTGATCCTTCAAGCCCAAACCTTTTGATTAGTTCCTTTGTGTACTTGGCTTGATTGATGAAGATCCCATCCTTCCTTTGCTTGATTTGGAGTCCAAGGAAATAGTTGAGCTCCCCATCATAGACATTTCAAATTCATCCTTCATGCATGACTCAAAAGCTTTGCAAAGAGATTCATTAGTAGAACCAAAAATAATATCATCTACATAAATTTGCACAATAAGAATGTCATTTTCTACATGTTTTGTAAACAAAGTTGTGTCAATTTTACCTTTCTTAAAACCATTTGAAATCAAAAATGAGGAAAGTCTTTCATACCAAGCCCTAGGGGCTTGTTTTAAACCATAAAGAGCTTTATCTAATTTAAAAACAAAATCTGGATGTGTAGGATCAACAAACCCGGGGGGTTGTTCAACATACACCTCCTCTTCAATAAATCCATTTAGAAAAGCACTTTTAACATCCATTTGAAATAATTTGAAATCTTTATATGAGGCAAATGCTAGTGTCATCCGTATGGCTTCAAGCCGTGCTACGGGTGCAAAGGTTTCTTCAAAATCGATCCCTTCGATTTGGGTGTAACCTTGGGCAACTAACCTAGCCTTGTTTCTAACTACATTACCCGATTCATCCAACTTGTTCTTAAAGATCCACTTAGTACCAATTGTTGGTCTATCGTGGGGCCTAGGAACAAGGTGCCAAACTTGGTTGCGCTCAAATTGATTGAGCTCCTCTTGCATGGCTAGCAACCAATATGAATCGGCCTCGGCTTCGAGCACATTTTTGGGTTCAATATGAGAAATGAATGCATAGTTATCACAATAGTCATGAAGTCTAGAGCGAGTAGTTACCCCTTTTGATACTTCACCTATGACGAGGTCCTTGGGATGATGTGGATTGTATCTCTAATCCTTTGGTAGTGGTTGAGTAGGCTCCACCTCATGTGTTTGATTTTCATTTCCTTGTGCCTCTTCCACCTTAGCTTCGCTTCCTTCATCATCCTTTGGTTTGTCTCCCATAGTAGAAGCATCCTCCAAGGTCACTTTCTCCAAACCTTCATCCAATGCATCTATTTCTACAACATTCTTAACAAACTTGTTAGATTCCTCAAACTTAACATGAATAGACTCTTCAATAGTCAAAGATGATCTAATGAAAACTCTATAAGCCTTACTAGTGTTTGAGTAACCTACAAAAATAGCCTCATAAGATTTAGGATCAAATTTTCCTAAAAAATCTTTTGTGTTTAAAACAAAGCATTGCAACCAAAAACTTTAAAATAGGAAACATTAGGTTTTCTAGAAAAATACATTTCAAAAGAAGTTTTAGTAGTATTTTTACACAAGAAAACACGATTTGATATGTAGCATGATGTATTTACGGCCTCGGCCCACAAATAGTGTGGTAGACCAAATTCACTTAGCATTGTCCTAGCCATCTCTTGTAATGTTCTATTTTTCCGTTCAACTACTCCATTTTGTTGTGGAGTTCTAGGACAAGAAAGTTCATGCTTTATTCCATGTTCATCACAAAAAGTGGTAAAGGGTTGGTTAATGAATTCACCTCCTCTATCACTTCTTATTCTCAAAATCGAAACATCTTTTTCTTTTTCAACTCTTTTCTTAAAAATTTGGAAATACGAAAATGCTTGGCTTTTATGTTCAAGAAAGAAAACCCAAGTAAATCTTGAAAAATCATCAACCAAAACATAAGCAAATCTATTCCCACTTAAACTTTTGGTTTGTGTAGGGCCAAAAAGATCCATATGGATTAACTCCAAAGGACGTGATGTCATGATATCCTTAATTGACTTGAAAGAAGACTTAGTTTGTTTCCCAAATTGACATGCGTCACAAACTCGGTCCTTTTCAAAATTCAAGTAAGGAATACCTTTCACCATTTCCTTTGTGTTTAACCTAGAAATGTGATCAAAAGAAATATGCCCTAATCTCCTATGCCACAACCAAGAGTCATCATCGAGGGCTTTCAAACAAGTAATATTACAAGACATATTCAACATATCAATCATATAACATTACTTTCACGAAAACCGGAAAATACACAAACATTAGAAATTCTATCAATAACTTTACAAGCAACATTATCAAAAACAACATCAAAACCTTTATCACAAAGTTGACTAACACTCAAGAGATTATGCTTGAGACCATCAACTAAAACTACATTTTCAATTAAAGGAGAGGTGCCAAGTTTTACATTACCAATACCGATGATTTTACCCTTGGCGTCATCTCCGAAGGTGACGGTGCCACCTTCATGATATCTTGATAGGGTTGCAAAGTTGTTGATGTCCCAAGTCATGTGCCTTGAGCAACCGCTATCAAGATACCACAAACCTCTACGTCGTTGGGCTTTGGAAAGTACCTACATCATTTAAAACAATTGTTGACTTTGGTACCCAAACTTTCTTGGGTCCTTGAAAGTTAGTGTTACGAACCCAAACATTATGATGTGATGCACTTAGTCTATCATAACAAAAATTAGCTAAGTGTCCTTTCCGCCCACAATGTGAACATGAGTACACTTTTCTATATATGAAAGCATGATGTGCATGTGTAGTGTGAGCATGTTTTGGGGTTTTGCCATGTTGTTTCGGTTGTGTAGCATGAACATGAACATGAGCATGAGCATTTTTCTTTGGGGCTTGTTTCTTAGGAAATATAGCCTCAATTTTCTTCTTGTTAAATTCACAATTTTTCAAAACAACACTTAATGAGTCTAATCTTTCCTTAAGTATAGAAACTTCATTAGAATCAATTAGTGGGGTCTTACCTTTGCAAGAAATCTTATATTTTTCAAAATCATTTTTAGTAGTGGCCAAGGTGGAAACCAAATCATCTTTTTCCTTTGTAAGAGTAAAAACTTGAAGACTTAAAGATTCATTTTCCTTTTTCATTTTTAAATACTTTTTCTTTAAGAAATCATAATTTTGTGATAACTCAACAAAAGCTTCTCCTAGTTCATCATCAAAAGGAGTGGAAGGGTTACCTTGCTTGTGCTTTCATTGGACATGAAGCACATGTTGGCGATGTCGATCTCTTCTTCGGATTCGGTCTCCGAATCCCAAGTTGCCTTCATAGCCTTCTTCTTGTGAGGCTTCTTTGAAGTGGAGGGCTTAGCTTTGTCCGGACACTCCGCAACAATGTGTCCCGGTCTTTGGCAATTGAAGCATATGATCTTTCTTTCTTCTTTGCCTCCTTGCCATCTCCTTCTACCTTGGAACTTCGCCTTGTTGTACATCCTCCGAACATTTTTGACTAGAAGTGAGAGCTCTTCATCATCTTCTTCTTCATCATCTTCGTCGGAGTGTGATGATTGACACTTGAAGGCAATAGTCTTCTTCTTGGTAGGAGCCATGTACTCCCTTGCTTTCCTTTCCATCTCATGGGTTTTGAGGTTCCCAATGAGACCTATAAGCTCCATCTCTTCATTGTCGTTGAGTTCCTTCAAGGTTGTTGCTTTAACTTCCCATGAAGGAGGAAGAGCCCGGATGATCTTCCTTACTCTTTGATCATTGTTGATGTCTTCACCTAAAGAAGAGAGTCCATTAGTAATCTTGGTAAATCTTGTAACCATATCATCTATGGTTTCATTTTCTTGCATGCTAAATGTTTCATATTGGGACCGAAGAAGGTCAATCTTAGCCTTCTTTACTTGTGAGGTTCCCTCATGAGTGACTATCAAGTGTGACCAAATCTCATATGCGGATTTGCAATGTATAACCCTAGCTATGTCATCATCATTTAGGGCTTGAAGAAGTGCATAGTGAGCTTTGGCATTGGCATCGAATTCCTTAGTCTCAATTTCGGACCAAGTGGATTCATCACCGGGGGGTACACTAAAGGACTTAGTCACGGCTTTTGCAACTCGGCTACCTAGAGATTGCAAAAACACGGTCATCTTAACTTTTCATATGGGAAAGTTAAGTCCATCAAACTTAGGAGGGGTCTTAATTCCATCGGCCATTTTTACTTATATGAATATGAATGAAATGATTAGCAAATTAGGATCTTCTCTAAGGTGGTTAAACCAAATCCTAGAGTCCAAGCTCTGATACCAATTGAAAAACACCTAGAGGGGGGGTGAATAGGTGTGAATGCTAATCTAATGATCTTTTAAACTTTAATTAAATGAGTGATGCAACGATCTCTCAAAACACGACTAAGAGCCGAATACCCCTTGCGAGGTTCTGAACTCCTTCCTCCCAATTCCCCTAGATATGGGTTAGAGGTGCGCAATGCAACCGTGTTGTATGAGATATGATCGAACAAGTAAAGGATGAAATGCTATGATGAAATACACACAAGCAATATAGCAAGTAAAGTGAACTAGACAAGATTGCACAAGTAAAGGGTTAGTTCTCAAGCAAATAATTCAAGACAATATAAAGCAAGAGAAATTGTAAGCAAGAATGACACAAAGGCAATCGCAAACAAGATGATTTGTTTCGAGGTTCGAGCACACTTGCTCTAGTCCCCGCCTTCACCTCCGTGAAGGGTTTCCACTATCCACCGAGGATGCCTTTACAATTTGGTCTACCGAAGACCGAGCACCGAGCTCCACCGAGTACAAAGGACCTCTACCGAAGAGGTTGCTCCCCAAAGAAAGGATTACAAGAACCAAGTGATCACAAAAAGATCACTACACTTTTCTCAAACTCTTTTACAAACACTCTCACTTCAATTACAACTTCACTATAGAATGAGTATAGGATTTTTGGCTCTATGAAGTGTGGTGAGAAAAACTTCAGTTGTAGAGTGATATGAGCAATCAAACACAACTGAAAAACTAGCTCAAAAGAATTGGAATGAAAGCTTTAAACTCTTTTCTTTTCTCTTTTGAAAACAATGTAAACTTGAGGATTTTCTAAGTGCAATGCAAGAGAGACTTCTCCTCTATTTATAGGGTTGAAAATAAGTTAAAAACAATTTCTTTATACCTAATTCAACCTGCAAAAGCTCCCCAACAACTCTCCAAAAATCTGTTAAAGCAGAAAAAGAAACAGATTTTTCAGAACTGCCCAAAGAGGAAAGAGCCGTTGCCTTGTTGCAGGCTTGGCGGTCGACCGGTCCGGTCGACCGCCAGCCCTGCTGGAAAGAGCCGTTGGCTCTCGGTCGACCGGTCCGGTCGACCGACCCAAAAGGAGGAAACACAGTTTCCTTCTTCCGGTCGACCGGTCCGGTCGACCGAAATATCCCGAGAGCAATCTGCTCTCCGTCGGTCGACCGGTCCGGTCGACCGACGGACATGCACAAACAGTGCATGTCCAGACATATCGCCGGTCGACCGGGCCGGTCGACCGATGTTGCCTGAAACTGAAAAACTGGGCTGTTTTGAGTTAGAAAAATTTTGATAAATATTTTAAAAATACATATAGCTAAGTATTATGCAGAAAATAGTTTATACACATGTTTTAAACAAGTTTTTCAGGATATAAAGCTTTGGTACATGTATATATAAACTAAGGCATAAAACTTAGAAATAACCATTTTCAAAACATAGGAAATACATGAAACAAGTGTGTGTGCAAATCCTAGAGCCAAATTTCCTATATTCAAACTTTAACATTCTAAACTTACAAACTTCTAAAAGATTTCAAGGCAATGCTTCAAGATGGGCTATCTTCACTTGATCTTCAATTTTGCATCTTGAGCCCAATTGGAGTTGACTTGAGTCCAAAACCTTGTATTTGTGAGAGAAGACTTCTAGTATGGATAGAAATCTGAAAACACACTTAAACAATAAATGTTATTAGTACAAATAACTAATATGTTTTGTAATCATCAAAATACACTAATCATGGGTGATTGTAACCTTGGGCCAACAGAATCTATACATGTAAAGTTTAAGGAATCTAATGTGTTTGTTGAGAATGTTGTAGAAATAGATTCCTTGGTGAGGACATGGAGAAGATTACCTTGAAGGATTCACCTACACAAGAAGACAAGACAAAGGTTGATGGGGAAGGTGAAGTTCAAGAAGTTGAAGTGGAACCATCACAACCACTTCCCAAGGATTGGAGATTCACACCACATCATCCCAAAGATCTTATTATAGGTGAAGTATTAAAATGGGTAACAACTCGTTCTAAATTTCATGATCTTTGTGGGCACTATGCATTTATTTCTCATTTTGAACCAAAGAACATCCTCGAAGCTGAGGGCGACTCATATTGGTTGCTTGCCATGCAAGAGGAGCTCAATCAATTCGAGCGCAACCAAGTTTGGCATCTTGTTCCTCGACCCATGATAGACCAACAATTGGTACTAAATGGATTTTTAGGAACAAGTTGGACGAGTCGGGCAATGTTGTTAGGAATAAAGCTAGGTTAGTGGCCCAAGGTTACACTCAAGTTGAAGGTATCAATTTTGAGGAAACTTTTGCACCCGTAGCACGGCTTGGAGCCATACGGATGACACTTGCATTTGCTTCATATAAAGATTTTAAAGTTTTTCAAATGGATGTCAAAAGTTCTTTCTTAAATGGATTTTTTGAAGAGGAAGTGTTTGTTGAATAACCCCCCGGTTTGTTGATTCTACACATCCAGATTTTATTTTCAAACTTGATAAAGCTCTTTATGGTTTAAAACAAGCCCCTAGGACTTGGTATGAAAGACTTTCTTCATTTCTTATTTCAAATGGTTTTGCTAAAGGAAAAATAGATACTACTTTATTTACCAAACATGTTGAAAATAATACGCTTATAGTTCAAATATTTGTTAATGATATCATATTTGGCTCTACTAATGAAAATCTTTGCAAAGCTTTTGAATCATGCATGAAGGAGGAATTTGAGATGTCTATGATGGGCGAGCTTAACTACTTCCTTGGTCTTCAAATTAAGCAAAGGAAGAATGAGATCTTTATCAATCAAGCCAAGTACACAAAGGAACTTATCAAGAAATTTGGGCTTGAAGGGGCTAAGACAAGCAAAACTCCCATGGCTACCACAACTAAGCTTGACAAAGATGAGCAAGGTATAAATGTAGACATTAAACTCTATCGTAGCATGATTGGTAGTTTGTTATATTTAATGGCTAGTAGGCCGGACATTATGTTTAGTGTGTGTCTTTGTGCTCGATTTCAATCATGTCCTAAAGAGTCCCATTTGATTGCGATAAAACGCATTATTAGATACCTTAAAGGCACAATTAAAATGGGTTTATGGTATCCGAAGACCAGACAATTTTTCATGACGAGTTTTTCAAATGCCGACTATGCGGGTCGTAGAGTGGATAGGAAGAGTACTAGTGAAATATGTCAATTTCTTGGTAATTGTCTTGTTTCATGATTTTTCAAGAAATAAAATTCGGTAGCCCTCTCAACCGCCGAGGCAGAGTATGTTGCGGTGGGGACTTGTTGTGCACAAGTCCTTTGGATGAAACATACTCTCCTTGATTATGATTTGCATTATGACCATGTTAAAATATTTTGTGGTAATACTAGTACTATTCATATAACTAAAAATACAAATCAACATAGTAAAACAAAGCATATTGACATTCGATATCACTTTCTTCGAGATCATTATGAGAAAAGTGATATTGAAATTGATTATGTTTCTTACCGATTTTCAAATTGCCGATATTTTCACAAAACCACTAGATTATAATCGTTTTTCCTTTATTTGTGGTGAATTAAACGTTCGTGTTTTGGACTCATAAATTTTCACATGCTCTCCAAAAATGTTTATTGCATTTGCCCCTTTTTGATGCATGACAAAAAGGGGAAGAAATACTTTTGAGTTATTATTATTTATTTATTTTTATATAGCATTCTATATAGCATGATTTGAGGGGGAGCTTTCAAGCACCTTTTTCTTTTTGTTTGTTATATTTATTTTTTTTCATGCCATTCTTTATCTTTGTAAAGTTAATATATAGGCATTTTATATAGCATGTTTTGAGGGGGAGCTTTCAAGCTCCTTTTTCCATTTTTTGTTAAATAACTCATATGTTTTGTCATCATCAAAAAGGGGAAGATTGTTGGCCCAAGGTTATAATCACCCGGTTTTAGAGTTTTGATGATTACAAAACATATATAGTTATTTGTACTAATCATGTTTAAGTATTTAAGATTGTTTCAGGGTTCTAAGGATTCAACAAGCTTTCTTCCCTTAAAAGAAGGTGGTGATTGACTCAAATTGACTCAATTCGGGATCAAGAATTCAAGTTATTCAACGTTGCATATGGAGAAGCCCAAATTAAAGAACTTATAGTCACCTAGAACTTTTGTAAGATTTAGTATGTTAAAGAGTAAGGATATGATAGTTGTGCTCAAGAAAAAACACACACACAAAAATACACTTTTCAAAATACAAGTTTTTGGTTAGTTGGTTTTTGTGCATGTTTGATTAATATACATGTTTCAAAATATTTTAAATTTTATATCTAGTTTAAAACATGTATTTCATCCTCTATAGCATGCTACTTAAACTTCAAACCATTTAAAAATATTTCAAAAATTATTCAAAGTTAAAAAAATTTCTGTTTTAGGCCTTTATGGTCGACCGGGCGGTCGACCGGACCTATTTCAGGCCAGATCGGTCGACCGGGCCTTGTGGTTTTGAGTGTGCACGTCTGTGCACGTCTGCTGGTCGATCAGGTCAGTCTACCGACAGACATTGTGGTCGACCATCCGTCGACCGACTGCAAGACCCTAACTCTCGGGTTTTGTCGGTCGACTGAGGCAGTTCATATCTTTGTTTTAAAAATAGCCAGCGGTCGACCGGAGCCAACGACTCTTTTACCATCTGGCCTGCCGGTCGACCGGCCCGGTCGACCGACAGCCGTCCTGAAGCCCCAACGGCTATTTCTTGGAATCTGTTTTGTTTTTCTTGATTCCTACAGTTATTTCTGTTTTCCTAGTGGCTAAACTCTACCCTAATGACCTAGAATCTATTATGAATGGATTTATCCATTCCCGATAAATAGAGGTATTTGGTTTCTTGTTTTACACATGAAATATATCCAAGTTTCAAGTTTTCAAAAGAGAAGAAAAGTTTACTTGCTTTCATTTTCCAAGATCTTTCATTTGTAAAAGTTTTTCTATTGGTTTATAAGTTCTCTTTACTTCTTTTCAACTAAAATTTTCTCACTTTCCTTCTTGAGCTAAAAATCATACTCCGCTCTATAAGAAAGTGTAAAAAAGAGTTTGTGGTCTTTTAATCACCAGGTGACTTGTATTCCATTGTGTTGAGATCCCTCTTGTGTAGAGGTTGAATTTGTTGGAGTTGGGTACTCCGGTCTTGTGTGGACCATTTGTAATCCCCTTAGATGTAAAGGTTCCGGTGTGAAAATTTTCTTTGTGGATTTAGTGGAAATCCTTCATAGTGGTGAAGGCGGGAACGTAGAGCAGTGGCTGGAACCTCTAAACAAATTACTTATGTTTGTGATTGGTTTCCTTATTGCTTTCCATTGCTTTACATTTCTAACTTGTGATACCACTCGCTTACACTTCATTATTTCACTCATTTCATTTACTTGCATTTTTGGTCTTTACTCATTTCAACAAGAAAGCAATTACGTGCCTCAACTTATAATCTAGAGGAATCAAAGAGGAGAAGTTCTAGAGCCCTTCACTGGGAATTCAGCTTCAATTTCTTGTTTTGAGTGACCGTTTATATTATTCATACTTACTTGTTTAAAAAGAGCATTATATTAGCATTAACACCTATTCACCCTCCTTTAGGTGTTTTTCAATTCATACATGATCAATTCACAATCATCTAGGGATGGTTTGGATGTTACCTTTGGTGTGTTGTCATTAGCCATGAAACCCACATTAGCCGTGTCCCCCTCTTCTTTGGATTCACTCTTCGAATCCCATGTTGCTTTGAGAGCCTTCTTCTTGTAGGGCTTCTTTGAGGTAGATGGCTTACTTTTGTTTTTCGGGCATTCTGCAGCAATGTGTCCCGACTTTCAGCAACTAAAGTAAATGATCTTTCTTTTCTCTTTTCCTTGCCAATGTCTTCTATTTTTGAATTTGGCTTTGTTGCACATCCTCCTCACATTCTTCATAATGAGGGAGAGGTCTTAAATCATCATCTTCTTCTTCATCTTCATTGAAGATGGTGGGAGTGAACTTGAAGGCAATCATCTTTTTCGTTGGAGATGCCATTTTTTCTCTAATTTTCTTCTCTATCTCTTGAGTTTTAAGGTTGTCGATAAGACCTATGAGCTTGATCTCTTTCTTATCATTGAGCTCTTTTGATATTGTCGCTTTAACCTCCCATGATGGTGGTAGAGCACGATTGATCTTCCTCACCTTTTGGTCATTATCAATAGCATCACCTAGAGAAGCAAGGCCATTGGTGATTTTAGTAAATCTTGTAGCCATGTCATCAATAGAATCAATTTCATGCATGGCAAAGTTCTTATATTGGAAATGCAAGAGATCAATCTTAGCTCTCTTGACTTGTGATGTCACCTCGTGTGTGACAACTAAGTATGACCAAATCTCATAGGCAGATTTGCAATGAATAACCCTAACTATATCATATCATTTAAGGCTTGAAGCAATGCATATTGTACTTTTGCATTGTCAACAAATTTCTTAGTGGCAATATCGGACCATGTGTTCTCATCACCAACGGGTACACTAAATGGTTTGGTCACCACCTTTCCATCCCGGCTTCCTAGGGATTGCAAGAAAATGACTATCTTAACCTTCCATATGGGAAAGTTAAGGCCATCAAACTTTGATGGAGTCTTAATTCCTTTGGCCATATTAACTAGTGTGGATAGCAAATGAAAATACAAATGAAGTGATTAGCAAAAGGATCTCTTTAAGGTAGTTAAACCAAAATCTAGAGTTCACGGCTCTGATACCAATTGAAAATTCACCTAGAGGGGGGTGAATAGGTGTAATGCTAATCAAATGCGGAATAACAAAATTCTATAATAAATGATGCAAACCGGTTACTTAAAACAAGAAGTGAAGCTGAATTCTCTTTGATGGGCTCTAAAACTTCTCCTCTAATATTCCTCTAGACTATAAGTTGAGGTGCTCAATTGCCTTTGAGATAAGTAAAGACCGATAAATAAGAATGAGAAAGGTAATGCAATGATGAATGTAATGCAAGTAATAAATAGATGTGTAAGTCAAGCAACCACACAAGCGTAAGCAATGAAAAGAGATAAAGTTCAATAGACAACCAATCACAAACACAAAGAATTTATTTTGAGGTTCGAACCACCATTTTATGTCCTCGCCTTCACCACCGTGAAGGACTTCACTATCCAAAATAGGATCGTCCACAAAGGGACCTTACAACAAGGAATTACAATGGTCTACATAAGACCGGAGTACACAACTTCAACATTCAATCCTCTACACAAGAGGTAGCACAAAGACAATGAGATTTTCAAAACTCTTGGTAACTACTAGATCACAAGCACTCTCTTCTTTACAATTTCCTATAGAGTAGATATAAATTGAAGCTCAAGGAGTTCGTGAAAGTAAAATTCAGTTGAAAGAATTTAAGAGCTGAAAAACTAATTGAAATAGCTTTGAAAATGATCACACTTGAAAACTAAAAACTTGAAAACTTTTCTCTTTAGAGCAAACTTGATTTTCAATGTATTTCTCAAAAAACTAATGTTCTAAATCTAATCCCAATGACCCATATATATATGCAATAGATAAAGTTTAGCTTACCAGGTCATTAGGGGTGTGATTTGACCTGGAAAAAGCAAAAATGCCCGTTGGAAAAATTAGAAGAAATGACAGATTTTGAAAACTAGCCATTATGGGCTTTTGATAGAACTTCGGTCGATCGATCGGTCGACCGACTGCTCATTTCTAAACTAGCTGTTAGGCTCGGTCAATCGCCCGGTCGACCGGCCCCTAACAGTATCTTAGTTTGAGCCAGTCACTCGATCTCTCAATCGACCGCTGGGGTTAGCGGTCTACTGACGAGTGTGCACAACATAAATAATCCCAACCAGGGGATCGGTCGACCACTCGATCGACCGACTTGGCCTATAATAGGCTACGGTCGACCTTTCGGTCGACCGACCTAGGCCAAAACACATTTTTTTGACTATTTTTAAATAATAAACTATTTTTGAAATATTTTGTATTAGTTTTAAAGAGAAATAGCAATGTATAGGCAATGAAATACATGTTCTAAATAGGATATAAAATTTTGAAAAATTGAAAACATGTATCAAGTTCCTAACATGCAAAACACCAATACGGAAAAACTTGTATTTTGAAAACGTGTATTTTTGTGTGTGACTTCTTGAGCATCAAATCTATATTCTACACTTTAAACATACTATTTTCTTACAAGGCTCGATACGACTACATGAGTCTTCAAGTGGGCTTCTCCAATAGCGACGTCAAGCGCGTTTGAGCTTTAATCCCTTCTTGAATAGTCTTGATTCTTCATATACCTTCCTTTTAAGGAAGAAAACTTCTTGAATCCTCTTGAACCCTGAAACACATTTAAACACTTGAACTTGATTAGCATTAAGTAACCACATACATTTTGTTATCATCAAAAATAGAAACTAGTGATTGTAACCTTGGACCAACAGTTCAGAACGTTACAACGCTCCAACTGCAGTGCAATCTGTTATAGATAATGACAAATATTTCTGCATGACAATCCCAACGATCAAGAGACGTTATCTGAGTGGTTATAAGAAAATCACAATGTACAAAATCATGCAATTATTGAGATTCAAAATTCTCGCACCCTCAATTATAATTCCAACAGGAATATATACACCAACCTCGATTGGGAAAAAGGTCGGCATTTGACTATAACCAAAAATACTACACTCAAGCACTCTTTCACTTGCTTCCACTCAAAACGAGGATTCTAATTCTCATTTGCGAGGATCTTCGGTGGCACCACACTGGTGCTCCTGACCTAAAAGGTCGTTCTTCTCTTTTATGTGTTTTTGGCAGGATCAATCGGGAACGTCTGATCATCTATGGCAAAAAATCCCCACCACATTGGCATTTTCATTGAGAGATCTTGAGTATATGATCAAAGTTCCCTCTCCTTTTCCAAACACTACCCTAAAAATCCCTTCCCAAATAGCCTCACTGATGATGACGACCCCTCCAAAGAAGGCCTCTTCATAGACTGTTGCTGTGTCTACCACTTCCAGAGGCAAGAAGATCATCAATGGAAGCACGGATTCTGCTGATCACCATCCCTAGAATCCCAACATTGCTCTCTAACCCATTAAGGAAGAGCACTCATCCCCAACAACCACACTAGAAGGGGCAGCCAATAAGCACGAGTCTTGGTTGCCTGCTGAAGGGTAATTCCTTCAAATGCTGGCCCACTTTTAGAAGCAACTAGATGAGCAAAAGGTGGAGGCAGCCACGAGTGTAAGAAGGCTGCCCTAGAGAGGGATGCTGCTATGTGTGTCCAAAACTGGCTTCTCACTCAGGTTAAGGTGCTCTGAAGAGCCCAAATCAGGGGCTCAGATGAGGAGAAGTTCCAAACTCATCTCTCATGGTCGTGCATAATAGACAACGCTTACACTGGGGGCAGTCAAAAGCATCGCCGATCTACGTCCCCATGCAATGAGGAGTTCTCTGATGAGAGCGAATCACATATGTCTATGGACTCGCATTGGGGATTTGGTAGAGATTGTCAGGAAGCAGATTAATGAAGACAAGCTACAGTTTCGTGGCGTGCCAGGATCTTCCACCCTGAAGATTCTGATTCTTCTTTTTTGAGGAGATCATACCTCATCAATCTCTAAATAAGTTTGCGATGTCGAGCTTCAACTGTTACACCAGAGTGACCAATTTCATCCAGCACATCTGAGCCTATCAAGCCAAGACGACGATCCACTTCTACGAAACCCCCTCCCATGCTGAGTATTTCCCTCCAGTCTCAGGGTGTGGCTCTACACTAATTCTACTCCCTCCCATCATGATTTCTCTGGAGCTTTAAGGAAGTCAGCAATGCTCTCTTCAACCAATATATCTCGCGCTAGGAGTTCAAGAAGAATGGCAACCACCTCCTCACCATCAAGATGAACCAAGGAAAGACACTAAAGAATTGCATCAGTTATTTTCAGAGCCATATTGTAATGCCCCAATCCCATGGGTACAGAGATGTTACAACGATGTATATATGCAGGTCAAAAATACCCTCATGTATATATGCTAAGCATCAGTAAAGGAAAAAACCAGAATACAAAAGGACGTAGTGCATTATACATTCCAACTATGAGTACAATTACAAAGTTATCATAAAATGTGACACAATATTACAAGAATATTACATCATCGATAGGCACAAATGTGAGAATGTAAAGAGATATACAAGCGTGAACAGTACAAAAGGCGCTCATGAGTTACAGAAAAAAATACGAGAGACAAGCTAGGGGGTATGGAAGGATAGGGCTCCGACGGTCAACTGCTGATCTATGACGCATTACTGAGCGACTCCGATCACCAGGAAGTCCACCATGGTCCAAGCTCCAAGATCTGAACATGCAGGTCCAGGGGAGTCAGAACTCCCCATTAGTAGTGAGTCAAGAGTCAAAAAGATAAGCACAAGTGTATCGATAAATTCAAGTTAAAAGCATGTATTGAAAACCGTGTCATGAGCACAGACATACAGGAGCAGGTAATGGGAAATCAAGTAAGGTAAATGTGGTAAAACCAGTTATATAATCCCAAATTATCGATCCATAAGATTAGTACATTAAAGGAATAACCCAAACAAGAAATCTCTCATATATATAACTTATATCTCACGTCACTGTATCCTGAGTTCATATATCCCGAGTTATCTCCTAAATTAAGAAAATGTCAAAAAACTGATTGAAAATCGATAACAGTGATAATACTGAATATAAGCAAAACCAGTCGTACAAGCTCTGTTTACGGCTTCATGAGACTTGTACGTCGAAGGAATAATTCAAATAAGGAAACCCTCATCTATATACCTTATTCTTACTTCACCGTAATTCGAGCGTATACGACCCGAATTGTAAAACAGTACAACAAATTATTGATTAGCATCTCATTATTATTGTTACTCATTCTACCTATGTATCTAGGTATGTGCCCTAGCATCCCAACACACATACATTAATATATGAGTAAGCTTAGGTCGTTATTGAAAACTAATGATGAAACTAATATGTTATATTTACAATGGGTCTCGTACATACCCAGGACCACAACCCAAGATGTTTCGATGCTGACCCGGAACCTGCCGCTAGGCAAACATGTAGGTCTTATTGTATGCCCATTCAGGAATATAACAGGAGGCAGGGAGTCAACGCTTCCCTCGGATACTTGGAGGCACTCAGGTAGATTTGAAAGCCCTTAGATAGATCTAAAAGTTTGAGTTGCATAACATAACTAATACCATTGTAAACATATTCACCACTTGAAGTCCACCAGTTTTCCCTTTACCCGATGTAGGTTGGTCTTTTTATAATTTATTATGTAATTATCATATTACGGAAAAAAAAGAAGAAGGACATGTTCAAGAGCTACAGGAGTAACAGGAGTACATAAGTACTTGAAATATAGGTCACTGTATATAATACAGGATAACAGGTATCGGATTCTCGAAATATGATAATCACAAGACAAGCGGTAATATATCAGGTGGCAAGTGATAAGTGATATCACACTAGGGTCAGGTGATAGTATGCATGAGTCATGTGTCAAGTAATAGCATGTCAGAAAATAAGCATAATAGATATCACTATTGTATGAAAACAGTACGATACAGGGGATCAGTATGAATATAAGAAAATGGTACCGATACAGAAAATCAATACGAACACAGGAAAATGGTACTGATACAGGGGATCAGTACGAATATAAGAAATTAATACAGTTTTGAAAAATAGTATTAATACAGGTTTCAAACTCTTCATAACAATCAAGGAAAGGATAATAGTAAGATTATGAAGCAGGCAAGGGGGTGGGGAAGTAAGCGATCATCCAAGTGAAGGTAAACAAACTGGGGCGAAGCTAACATACAGCACTAGATGCTGTCACGTTCGGTGTGGTTACCCCTCATAGCACAGCGAAATGCACACAGCGGGCGAGCGTATGAACGCTATATTATCGTACGTGACGAAGCCACACTCACAGCGTAACAACGCTCGAACAGAGTCAGCGGAAAAGCGCTAGATCGTCCTATCAGGTATAGCTAAAAGACCTGATAATCTGAACACATTCCTCTTTCAAAAAAGTAGGTAAGAAGCCCATAAGGGTTGAAAGACTAGAAGGCCAAGTAGGTACCTACAGAAGTGTTAATAACAAACATATGCATATAAACACAATAACATGTAATAACTAAACTATCAGTAGAGTAGTGAAACCCAAAGGCTGAGTGAGACAGGAATAAAGTAAGTGAGCAGATAAGCGAACAATCAAGCGGAGCTAAGTAAGGCTGGAGCAAAGCTAGCATAGAACAGTAGACGCTATCACACTCGGCGTGGTTACCGCTCGCGGCACAGCTAAACACACACGGTGAGGCGAGCGAATGAATGCTATATTACCACATGTCATGCCACACTTCCCAAAATACGCTGGAGCGGAGACGCAATGAGAGTCTACGACACTTATACGCAAGGAAAATACCTCATTTATATGCACTAAGCCTTAAGTAAATCAGAACAAACTATAAAAATCTACTATAATAAATCATGATCATTACAATACTATATTTAAATGTCCACACATGATAACATATGAATAAGGAATGACGTAACAACTAAATGCGATATATAGAGGATAAGAAATCAGCAGGGATAAAAGAGAGATCAGAATACCGGTAACCATAAGGTAGAAAGAAACTCCGGGTCTTTGCAAAGTGTATAAACTCAGCACCACTTGGTCAATGAGATAAAACATCCAATTTAGACGTGCAAATTCAGGGTCATCAGAAAGCGACCCAATGAGTGTGAAAGAAAAGGGGAAGGTACTCGTGCATATAAACAGTGTGTATATAATAATAACATGAAAAACTGAAAATAAATGATAACAGAATAATCAATATCATGAATAAAGCTGCAGATAAAAGACAACTTATATAATTGTAAAACAAACAACTGATGAAAAGATGTGTAACCTAGCATATGTCACTAGTATTGATGGTTATTATTAACCTAACTAATGTAGTACTTAGCTGTGTCTCATACTACAACCGTTTTAACATATCAAATAAAGTTATCGTTATTGTAACTGCCTGCCAATCTAGTGCATGTGTTTTGAAAGGGTACCGTGCATATAAATAGTGTGTATGCAATAATAACAAGATAAACTAGAAATAAATGATAATAGAATAATCAATATCATGAATAAAGCTGCAAATAAAAAATAACTTATACAGCAGTAAAACAAACAACTAATGACAAGATGTGTAACCTAGTATATGACACTAGTATGGTCAGTTATTATTAACCTAACTAATATAGTACTTAGTTGTATCCTATATCACAACCATTTTCTCACATATCAAACAAAGTTATTGTTGTTGTAACTGCCTACCAATGTAGTGCATGTGTTTTGGATGGGTACCGTGCATGCCTGGTACCATGGTCTAACACCCTTAGCACTAAATCAGGATAAGCCGTAAGGCTCTAATAACTGAAGATTACATCCCCACATGAAAGATAACTAATGTGGCACCGTAATCTGAGCATAGCCCTGACAACTGACAACTGAATAGTTAGCCAGTACTACTTTGGTTCCCTATGGTGGAACCCACAACTCGGTATAACATAGTAAGTCCTCCCAAAATATACGACATGTATTATCAGGCAATTACCCTTGTTCCCTGGGTTATGATGTCTTATGAAGTGATACAAGTAATCATACTAGTAAAATATATCAGATGGTTACATGAAATGATACAAGTAACATACAAATACTTATTGACAACAGTAAATCAGGAAATAACACAAAATCAAATACTCATTTGAAATAACATGGTTTTGGTTCCGATTCACCATCTGGTCTTCACTGCATGAGCCGGTACGAACCTGTGAATCATATCGTAAATCGATCTTCGAATTGCCTGGCTATCGGGTCCACAGTAAACACCAATCTAAATCTCTTATTACCGAGTTTGGATTGCACGAACGAGTCCATAATCGCTGTAACACGCAACCAAAGACACAGAGAAGGAGGAAAATTAACACCCACATATGCATACACATATACACACATATTAACTCACATCTATCCATATACACTACCACACACGCACACACTGCAACACATAAACACAAGCACATAATATACACACATACATGGAAAATACACATGCACACCTATGTATATACACCTAATTATAAAAACATCACATATAATAATACACACACACTTTTACATTACACAAATATAATCATTATCATCATCATCAATACCACATAAGCTTAGTAAAAATGACTATATACTAAATATTGAGGGACAGAGAAAGCTCACCACAAGTTCTGAGCAACAAAGGCAGCAGCAAGAATGGGGAGGCTTTGAGGGTAGTAGGCAGAGGACGCGGAGGAGACAGAGAGGATGCAGGCAAGGGTGGTACCCGGGTGAGTTGCCGTGGAGGCTCGCCGACGGAGAAGGAGAGAGTGGGCACGGCCTGGGGATTTGCGACAGCAATACAAGGGAGGTGATGTGGCTAGGCTTGGTCATGGAGGAAGAGGTGCAGTGGGGACTCGGCAGGAGGAAGTACTGCCGAGGGTGCTCCGCTATGTGCGGCCAAGGAGAAGAGGAGTTGGAAGGGCATCTGGTCGGAGTTGCACGGTCATGCATAGTGTAAACCTCGGTTCCAGTCACCGGCATTTTCCACTAGTGGTAGGTATGGTATAAATAACTTGAGTCTACTTTAACTCTAATAATATTTTCTAATATTTCAGATTTTTCTAGATTTTTCTAAAATTTTTCTAAAGTAATTGAAAATTCTCAAAATTTGTGACCCATCTGTGTCGCTATATGACTTCAAGATTTCTAATTTGTAATTGGGAACGAATTTCATGAATCTAATTTCTCAGTAATATTTAAAGTAATATTTGCTATTTTTAAGAATTTTAGAAATTTTTTCAAATTACATAGGAATTTAATTGAGTTGAGAAAAGGCAAAGTAATAATAATAAATAAATAAATAAATAAAATTATTTGCAACCACTAGGTTTGGAACCTTGGTGGGCTAGGAAAGAATGTAACAAGTTAACCATGATGCCACATTTGCATGTGGTCTAGAGGCCCAAGCCTATTTATTTAAACCTCCATTTAACTCCCTTCATCCTCTCCAACTCCCCCTCCTCTCTCTAACTTCTCCCACACTTTCTCCCCCTCATTTTCACTCATCCAAACTGAATCCATTACTTCCTCCACATAGCCTAACTCTCAGGGGTGGCTTAGGGGTGTGTGTGATGCCTATACTAGGGACAATTTACCATCTCTAGCAAAATTGTAAAACCCAATCTTCTTCCACTTTCTCACTACGCTCTCTCTTTCTCACCTAAAATTCTGATATGTTGGATGATTAGCCTCCAAAATTATATATTTCATACTACAACTTCACATTTATTCAATATAAAATTCAGCTAAATAATGGCTTTCTTGTGTATTTCTAGGTCCATGGCATGTGGTGAAGAAGAAGCCCAAAACTCTAATTTATTTGGGTTTTTAAAGCCTAGAAGAAGCCCAAATCTTGAAAGCCCAATTTGCTATTTCTGGGAGCAAAAAATGCCAAACTGAGAGGCTTTACATGACCCAACTGAGATACCGACCCTCGCTGTGGTGCAGCGTGAGCGGCCGCAACATGGCTTCGTTTCTACGGCCATGCTGTGGAGCCGTGCGTCGATCTTTGATGCACTACTCTGTACAACTCCACTGGTGCCCTCTTTTGCCTATAAAAACTCAGTGTTAAGCAGATTTCTAGGAAGATGAGTTTTAAGAGGAGTTTTGAGGGTAGTTTTTAGGTTAGTTTTCTTTCTTCAATTTAAATTAGTTGTTCTTATTCTTCCTCTTTTGTATTTTTCATTTCTTATAGATCTTGTAATAGGGAAGAGAGTAGTACATAGGATGAGAGCAAGAGTTATTGTAATGAAAGGTGACAATCTATGAAAAGTTCTCTCTTTATCTCTCCTTGTTTTCTTCCCTCTAACTCCTTTTAAATGCTTAGGTAATTTTCTCTCATGGAAACTAACTACTAATCACTAACTTGCTTACTCCTTACTTGATAATCCACATGAATCTAATACCCTCTACTTGGTATTGTTCTTGCAAGAGCCATTGATGGCTCATGATGATGGATTCTAACACTTTAACATCCTAACTCTCCAACAAGCTAACATTACTTTATTCCATACTTGCTCTTGTTAAGTTTTGATAGTTTAAGTGTAACTTGCACTTGTTTGTTGATGTGATGAGTTATCTTATGGGTCATGCTTTGAAACGCTCTTGAATAAGGACTAGTGATGGCCAAGGATACATATAAGGCAACTATCGCTAAGAGATTAGCATGATTAGTGGAGCCATTAGTGGTTAGTAACCATAAGTTTTCTTTTCTTTTTACTTTGTTTCAGAAATACTATCATAAAAAAAACATAAATATCTTCTCTTCTATGTTCCCACTTCTTCATGTTTCATCATACTCTTCTCTTTCTACTTTTTATTTTGTTTTCTTTTGATTCTTTAAAACGTTGAAGAAACTTTAGCACACGCATGTGAACATACCGTGAAAGCTTCTATCGCCTCCCATTCCTATGAATTCAACCCGTTTTAGCCTCCATGCTATAATGGAGGTATCAAGAAAGCCAAAGCACGCACACTTTAACTCTTGATTTCAAAATAACACATTTTGTGCGTGGTTTTCCCCCAATCAAATTTTGGCGCCGTTGCCGGAGATGGGAACAGTTTGACCTCACATTTTTTGTTAGCTTTTCTTCTTTGTTTTTGATGTGCAGGTCAAAATTTTTGGAAATTTAGCATTGCAAAATTCACACTTGCTTTTGTGTGGTTGGGTAAATTCTTGTATATTGCTATATTCTACTACTAGTTTCTATTACTTGTACACTGCAATAATTTAAGAACTAAAATACGGCAATAGGATGTTTTAAAACGAATTAGACATTTGCATCTAGGCACGTGTCAATTTTTATTCTAATATACTGTATTTTGTTCTTCTGTTATTGTGATCTGGACTGAGGTGTACATATTGCATTTCACATAGTTAGGACAAACACGTGGGTGATTTACTCGCTTTATGTGTTCATTCTTATCTATATTGCACACTTGCATAAATCAGACGTAAGGACAAAACCTAATATAAGATAAGGTGGGGAAGTCATTACCCTTCCTTAGTCCAAAAATCACCTCCCCACTCACACAACCACTTTCCCACTCAACAACCCAAGCCTTAATAAAATTTGATAGACGTCAGCCCCTATGGAGATCTCGGACACATTTAAGAGATTGATCTAAGAGGAAAGTTATTAGAAGTTGACTCTTGTTAAATCGGTGTCGAAGGTTGGAGATTGAGAGGCGAAATCTCGAAGAACAGTGGTTTGGCATAATTAACCCCGTTGCTCCGGCGCAGATACCTCCCACTGATCTTGCCCCTACCGACCGATTAAATTGTGGTCAGATTTCGACAATGTACCCTCTGTAGATAGTCTAACCAGTTAGGAGTCGTCTAGGTCTAGGTCAACCCTAATATAGGCTTGGTTTTGCTTTTTCTTTCTTTTTTGTTTATTTATTTGCTTTTTCTTTTTAGTGTTTGTTTGTGAAATGGATTTCAACAATAATTCTTTCAATCGTAATAGGAATCCATATTTCACCTCAACCTCATTTTACTCGGATAACTCCAACTCGGCTATATATAACATGAAGCAACTATAAGGCCGGGCTAGGATTATCTGACTCAATATGACCCATATCCCAATCTTATAACCAAGATTTTTAAACTAATTTCTACTTTTTATAGAATTCATTGAAATTCACCTCCCCGGATCAAATTTTCAACCACTTTGTTCACAATTTTCGCAATATTTATTCCCCGATTTTGCTTACTATACTCCTTTTTTTGAACTACCCTCTAAAGAAAAATCCAATTTGGAAAGGAGTATGGAAGCCATGCTTGAGTCCCAACAACAAATTCAAAATTTGCTCAATTCACAACTCTTCCCACATCAAACTCCATATACTCCTTTTCTAGAACATCTAATTGAAGAAAATTCTGAGTTAGAAAAGAGTTTGGAAGTCTTTTGTGAGATAGGTGAGAATTTCAAAATCTGTTGGAATCATTATCTGAACTAAAATTTCAAGAGTCATACTCATCTTTTCTAGTGGCACTGATTCAAATGAACAACCATCCATCCTGGAAATGAATATGGAACTCTTACATGATTCTGAGCAATAATCGCAAAATCTGATGGACTCACGACTTCGCCATAATTTTCAAAACCAACTTCCATACTCATCTTTTCAAGAAGAACTAATTGCAAAGAGTATGGAAGACATGATTCACACTCAAAATTCTGTTACCCGGCCTATTAGTAGATTAGACTCAATAATGAGTGAATTGATCAATGAGAATGAGAAAACTCTTTCTTGTCAACCTTTGACCAATCCTTATATCTCTAACTCTACCTATTGGACCTAACAATTATGTTATTTTAGAAACCAAGATTCAATTTCAGCACACCCATTGAAACTTGAACAAACTCTAAGCTTTGAAAATCACATTGACATTTGGCAAGTTATCCCTTTCCTAAAATTGAAGTTGAACATGAAAGTGATCTTGAGCCTCAAGTTGGTAATTCTATTTCACTTTTTGACTCAATAATGACTCTGGTAATTTTACCAGATTTTCTTCTCTATTCTGGAGTCAACATTGAATCCTGTTCCAGTACATTGTGAAATTTAATCACCAATATTTTATAATCACATTCTGTTAATGGAAAAAGTGTGTGAACATCAATTCTTTAGTTTGGACCCCATTTTTGAACCAATTTTGACTCCCACTTTTGAATATCGACTTGATCTGAGTCAGATTCTCGGGTCGGTACCAATTTTTATTCCTATTCCATTTGAGTCCAAATAAATCATCTCCCAAAATCATACTTCATTGTTGGACAAGAATGTTTAAAAAAATGACTCGGTAATTATTTTTAAAAATTAAACATTAGATGGGGACAGTTTTTAAGTAAGACCATTCACTCAATCATTCTTTTACTGGGTCATATTAGAGAGGTCACTGGTGGGTTCTTGCAAGATCCACAATTCTGAATCAGGCCGCATTTTGTGGGCAATCAAACTACCACCGGAACCACCACAATGAGATAATTTTTTTCCTCTCCATTTGTTTCATGCATATACACATTCATGATGCATTGAGGAAATGCATGAGATAAGTGTGGGAGAGGATTTACTAACATAGGTTGTTCTAAACTTTCTTTCTTTTAAACTTCTTTTTAGAAAATTCTTTAGATTTTTCTTTTGTATAAAACCCTTTTCTTTTCTTTTTACAAAATTTTTGAAATAAGAGAAATAGTTTTGATTTATTTTTAAGAAAATTAAAATTATCTTAGGAATTGGGAAGACCTAAAATTATGAATTTTTAAAACGAGTCAAAATAATAGATCTTGTTTAAATTTTAGGATAAGAAAGTAAGATTAGAAAGATAATGTGATCTTAAATTTTCTACCTTAGATATATGCACTTCACACTTACATAACTTTTTGGGATTGAAAAAAAAGACTAAAAATGCCATAAAAAATATTAAATAATTATAAAAAATAATGATAATAAAAATCACTTATTAAAGCTGAGTAATTATGCCTCAGGAAGCATGATTATTCACACCTAAAAAAATGGATAAAAATAAAATAATCTCCTTTAGTTTCGTGGCTATGGTTACTCGAGTCCCTAGGCTCGAGAGATGTTTTCTGATCTAGTGCCCTAAAATCGCCTGGTTTGGGGGTCACTAGCTAAAGGCTCACTATCCAGGTAAATGAGAAAGCCTGAGAAAATTAAGGAAAAAATAAATATATACAAATAAATGACATGAAAGTTAGAGTCAATATCCCAAAAATCTTCACAGTTCACAAAGTGCATATTTTTCTTAGAGTTTTATGAAAGATCAAAGAGTCGATTCAATTTTAAATTCTTATAATTAATTTATAACAACATTTTGCATTTAGACTTAGTTTAAGATAGAATAATTTCTTGTTAACCTATGTTCTTAGATCACTTAAATTTTCACAAAAAATATTTCAACACTTTTCTCTATTTTAAAATGTGTTTTTCAAAATACTAACATTTGATTTCTTTCTTTATGGATTTTGTGTACGTAATTCGCTGAAAACCCTCAAGAGATAAAACTCCTCCTCTAGGGGAACCTTAAAGGTTTAATGGCTAGTTGCACAAGCTCAGTGCAATCATGTCACCTGCGAAAGTGGTGTAATAAATTCCTTAATTAGTTTTTTGTTTTGCTCGGAACGTGCAAAAGATAAGTGTGGGGGTGTGATTAGTCTCCAAAATTGTATATTTCATACCACGTCTTCACATTTATTCAACATAAAATTCTGCTAAATAATGGCTTTCTTGTGTGTTTCTAGGTCCATAGCATGTGGTGAAGAAGAAACCCAAAACTCTAATTTATTTAGGATTTTTAGAACCTAAAAGAAGCTTATATCTTGAAAGCCTAATCTGCTATTTTTAGGAGCAGAAAATGCAAAACTGAGTGGCTGTACTGACCCATACTGTAGGTACAAGAGCCACGCTGTGGCGCTGCGCGAGCGGCCGCAACATGTTAGTTGAAATGCGGCCATACTGCAGGTATCTTCGATGCACGACTCCGTACGACTCCTCTGGTGCCCTCTTTTGCCTATAAAAACCCAGTGTTGAGCATATTTCCAGGAAGAAGAGTTTTAGAGGAGTTTTGAGGGTAGTTTTTTTCTTTAGCTTAGGTTAGTTGTTCTTATTCTTCCTCTTTTGTATTTTCTATTTCAAGTAGATATTGTAATAGGAAAGAGAGTAGTACATAGGATGAAAGCAAGAGTTCTTGTAATAGAAGGTGACAATCTATGAAAAATTCTCTCTTTATCTTTCCTTGTTTTCTTCTCTCTAACTCCTTTTACATGCTTAGCTAATTTCTCTCATTGCAACTAATTACTAACCACTATCTTGCTTACTGCTTATTTGATAATCCACATGAATTTAAAAGCCTCTACTTGGCCTTACTCTTGCAAGAGCCATTGATGGCTCATGATGATAGATTCTAACACTCTAACATCCTAACTTTCTAATAAGTTAATATTACTTTATTCAATGCTTACTCTTATTTAGTTTTGATAGTTTAAGTGTAACTTGCACTTGTTTGTTGAGTTTGGATGTGATGGGTTATCTTATAGGTCATGCTTTGAAATACTCTTGAACTAAGGTCTAGTGATGGCCTTAGATACATGTGAGGCAACTATCACTAAGAGGTTAGCATGGTTAGCGGAGCCATTAGTGGTTAGCAGCCATGAGTTTTCTTTCATTTTTACTTTATTCAGATATACTATAAAAAAAATCACAAATATCTTCTCTTCTATATTCCCACTTCCTTGTGTTTCATTGTACTATTCTCTTTTCACTTTTGGTTTTGTTTTCTTTTGATTCTTTAAAATATTGAAGAAACTTTAACACACACGTGAACATACCATAAAAGCTTCTATAGCCTTCCGTCCCTATGGATTCGATCCGTTTTAGTCTCCATGCTATAAAGAAAGTATCAAGGAAGCCAAAGCACACACACTTAACCCTTGATTTAAAAAAAACACATTTTGTTCATGATTTTCCCCGGATCACTGGATGAGGAGAAGAAGATTTAGACTGAAGGGAAGCGTTCTAGGTAGTTTATCTTACAATTTTATAGAATTTAGTTCCTTGTGGCATTTCATCGAACAGGTTGTGTGCATTACATTATCGCTGTAATTTCACCTTGAAAAATGTATGCTAAATCCTAATAAAAATATTTTGAGATACCCTAGATATACATCCTAATTATAGTGATTTTTATTATATTTTATAATTTTTTATTATAGCAAAAAAATAAAAATAAGAAATAAGAAATATAAAAATAAAAGTGTGCTCCTTTTGGTCCTGGAATAGATTAGGATATCATTAATGAAGACCATGAAAAATTGATCTAGGTTTGGAGCAAAAAAGCGATTCATCAAGTCCATGAATACTGCAGGAGCATTGGTGACTTCGAATAGCATAACAAGTAACTCAAAATGTCCATATCGCGTCTGAAAAGCAGCCTTGGCATATCCTCAGCTTTCACCCGGACTTGGTAATAACCAGAACAGAGATCTATCTTAGAGAATATTGTGGCTCCCCCTAATTGATCGAAGAGATCATTAATCCGGGGTAAGGGATAATTATGCTTGATTGTGACTTGGTTCAGCTCTCGGTAATCAATGCATAGTCACTGGCTACCATCCTTCTTACTAAAAGGACCGGAGCGCCCCAGGGTGAAGCACTCAGTCGGATTAACCCCTTATCAAGCAATTCTTGAATTTGCTTTTTCAGTTCCTTTAGCTCTACAAAAGACATGCGGTACGGCATCTTAAAAATAGGGGTTGTTCCAAGTAAGACTTCAATACAAAATTCAATCTCTTGAACAGGCGGTAGTACAGGGAGATTCTCAGGAAAGATGTCAAAAAATTTACATACTACTTTAGGCATATTAACTTGCTCCTTAAAGTTCAAGGACTCTAGCACTCCCTTCAATTGCCTCTTCTTGAATTGGACTTGCTCCTGAGTTACATCTCCAGCATAGATTAAAACTCTGGATGACTGGGGACCCGAAAAGTAACCTTCTTCTTCCTACAGTCAATGAGAGCATAGGAAGTGCCCAACCAGTCCATGCCTAAGACAACATCAAACCCAGAGTCATTTATGACTATCAGGTCAGCTAAAAACTCTGTACCACATATCACTATAGGGGACTGGGTCGACTCGGTAGGAAGAGGAAATATTTTTGTTCTGAACCACGAGTGTCTGGAACAAATAGGGAATCGTTTAGAAGGGAATTTAAGGTACGTGTTTAGGCTAATGATGTGTATCCTGATAGTTATAGATGCTTTTTCTTATATGTGAACTTGATTGTCTTTATATGATATGGGATTAAAATAAACCTAGCTCTAATGTCAATAAAATCATGTCACACCCTATTTCCCAAAATACAGAGTATCGGTTCGTAATAATGACCAGCAGATACTCACGAAGAGGAAAATCTCTTCCATGAATACCTTACGCTGTAGTAAATGAGCCAAATTCTCGCATACATATACAAGAGACAACCTCACATTTCATTTTCTCATAACTATTCTGATTGCTTGGATTTACTTTTTGACGATTAGAATCTTGAAGTTTCAGATCTAAGTAATATCTGAAGAATGCCTATCATAGTTTGAGGTTTTTGAGTTATTCTTTTGACTTTTAAGAATATGGTAATTGAAATATCTTGATAATCTGAGACTCCTGTGACCTTCTGATTGAGGAATTGTAATACCCCGCTCCCGGAATACGTACTTAGTTGCGTATTTAGATTTTTTGATCATATTTTTTGATTTACTTCCTATATTTGTTTTGTATTATGAATTATGTATATAATTGTTTCGCCATGATCTGGATTCGTGGACTCAGAGTCAGCCTTAGTCTGAACCATGGACCCGATTCTAGGGTATTGCTTGATTTAATCTTTCTGGTATTCAGATTTGATCGATTTAAGTTTCAAACATCATTTTTTTAATATTTTATATTTTCTGTGATTTTCTGGAATTTTTCCTGAATTAAATTGAAAATCTTCAAAACTGGTATTGACCAGAGCCGCTGATCGATTCTCAAATTTTTAGTTCACAAACAAAATTAAATTTCTAAAAATATCTTTTCACATTATTTTTTAAAATCACATTTTCTATCTAAATACTTTTTTTGAGAATTTTCTGAATTTATCAAAATCCGGCCAACCCGGTGTAGACCGGTATCGATAGTTGACTTCAGAATTTTTAATTTGAAAATGAGATTTTATTTTTGAAAACTGATTTCTTATTATTCCTCAGGATGATGTTTTCTACCTCTGAGTATTTTTGGGAATTTTTCTGGATCAATATTTTCTGACCTTATTATAATAATATATTTTTTGGAATCTTTCCTTTCTTTCTTTCTTTTTTCTTTCTTTTCCCCCATCACTTCACCACCGACCTAGCCCACATGGGCTGGTCAGATCACATCACTCCCTTCCCATCAATCTCCCTCTCCTTTTCTTTTTCTTTTCCTTTTCTTCTCTTTTTCCTAACTTTCTTTCTTCTCTTCTCTTCTTCTCCTTTCTCTTCTTCTTCTTCTCCATTTGGCCAGCGCCCAAGTGTCGCACCTCTCCGGCGCCTCCGGCTACCATCGCTGGCGAGAGAAGGCTCCAACTCTGGCGACCAAGCTCTCTCTCCTTCGCTCTTCTCCATCTCCAACAACATCAACCACCTTCATCTCCTTCCTCTTCCAAACCACCACAATCTCCACCTTATTCTTCTTCATCCTCTTTAAATTAACCACCACCACCACCATCTTCTCCACTCTAACTTCACCCTTATAACTCTTGACTCCTCCTCCTCCTCCTCCTCCTCTCATCTCCTTCAATTGCTCCACCACCACCTAAAATCACCACCAAAATCACCATCTCAACCACCACCACCCCTCTTCTCCACCTCCAAACCCAAAAACACCCCCTTTTCCCCACTTTTTGGGGTGACCGATGTCACCCCATGACCTGGTGATTAGTTTCTAATTTTGCATAATTTTCATCATATTCTCATATTTATTTCATGTAAAATTTTGCTAATAAAACCTTGCTTGCTTGATCCTAGGTCCATGGTGTGCAAATGAAGAAGAAGACCTAAATCACCATTTAATTGGTGATTAAAAGCCTACCAAGTAGCCATTGACTTTAGAGTGAAGATTTTGTCAGTCTAGGGCATCAAATCGTAAATCCAGAAGATCAAGGCGTCAGAGGACAGACTGGGCGACGCGCCCCCGAAGCCAGGCCGCCGCCATGGCAGGGCCGCGGAAACGCGGCCCTAGCCGCGTTTTTCGCGGTCCTTTGGGCGCGCGTGCGCCTACGCTTCGGGCCACGGGTCACCCACGTGGCCCCTTCTCCTTTGTGCCTATAAATACCCCCCAGAGGTCTTCAGTTGAAGCAGATCCAGAGAATAGAGTTGTAAATTGTGCTTTGTTACTAGGAATTGTAGTTGCTTTAGTTTGTTTCTTCTAGTTTTAGTTTAGCCATTAGAGTGAAAGAGAGAGAGAGAGAGAGAGAGAGTGTGTGTAAGTGTTGTATTTGAAGGGTGACAAGCTAATACAAGTACTACTTCTCTTCCTTCTTTCAATTCACTTGTGCTTTCATTTGCTTTTACTTCATTATTGTAGTGTAAACTCATTGCTCTTTACTTCTTCCTTTTGTTGTTTCTTGTTGTTGTGTAACTCCCTTCCTCTTCACTTCTTTTCCTTTGTTGTTTCTTTTACTTTTATGGCTAACTAACTTTTTCATAGCATGGCTAACTAACTACTAACCCACTAATCTCTAACTACTTGATTGATAACCCGCATGAGTTAATAGTGTCAAACAAGCCTTGTGTAAACGAGAGCTATGGCATCTTAAGACGAGGGTTCTAACTCTAACTTACCTACAAGTATTTACCTTCTTATATTTCATACTTAAATGGTTTTTTGATGATCTATGGGTTTTATATTTTGCTTGTTGTTATAAGTTAGAGACTTTCCTTTTAACTTTGCCGATACCATTAGTGCACTCGTGTCTTCCCGTAGTCTCGCCTTCTAATGGATCTTGATATAGGAATGTCCGAGTTTTTGCCGTGTAAAGCGAAGTTATAGGAAGAACTTTTACTCGATTTCTACGTGAATAGTTCCAATGCATAAGGGTTATGCTTGCCTATGATCCATCGTGAGGCTACATCTTCAAGAAGTTAGGGATTAGTGGAGCACTTAGTAGAAAGTTAGCCATGCACCTTTACCATTAAGAAAAACCCACTTTTACAAACTACCAAAACATCTTCCAACAATTCTTAAAAACAACTTGTTTTCACTTTTCAATTTTTTATTTAGAAATAAGAACTTTCTTTCTTCTTGAACTTTGAAGCCGCATCAAGCTTCCATCGCTCTCCCTCCTTGTGGATACGTCCTGTATAGCCACTTCGCTACTACGGAGGAATCATGAAAGCAGTAACATCAACCCACACTCTTTTTACATATTCTTGTACTTGATTTTTGCCGATAAAATTTTTGCGCCGTTGTCGGGGAGGGAACGACTTTGTTGTTCAATACTAAAGATTGTTCTTTGTTTTTGTATGTAGGAGAAGTACCAAGGAGCTCACTATCACGGGAAGCGAAATAGGTGGCCAAGGACATTGCGCGAGGATTTATTTGCCCTTAGAAAAATTCGTGTAAAAGTGAGTTTTTCCGATTGAAGTACTAACAAACTCGTTTGCAGGGTTACCGAAAGCCGCTAAAAAAAAATTGCTTTCTAAATTTTAGTTTCCTTGGATGCTTCACCTTTATGCATGTATAATAAACTCAACACAAATTCACTTGTTGCTTAATTGAAATTTGGATTAGACTTTTGCATTTAGGGCACGTGTCTATTTCAATTCATTTTAATTTCTATTGAAGAGTGCTGGAGAAAAGGTACGTGTGCATTCATATAGAATAGGACCAACATTTTAAAGTGATTTACCGCTTTGAATGTTAACTTGTTGTGAATAAACTGCACAATTGCACAATTAACATTAAGGGCAAAACCCAAATAAACAAAATAAGGTGGGGATTTCATCACCCTTCATTAGCCCAAAAATCATCTCCAAGTGCACTCACACTATCCCAAGCCTTAACTAAAAATCAATAGACGTTGGCCCTAGGGACATGTCGGACTCACTAAGAGATTAACCGAGGTTGGAAATTGCAAGAACTTTACTCCTGCAAAATCGGTGTATAAGGAAAGTGGATTGAGAAGTAAACCCTCGAAAGCTCCGTCGTTTGGCATAATTAGGCCCGTGGCTCCGCCCGGATACCTCCCCCCGAGCTTTGCCCTTTCCTGGCCGATTAGCTTGTAGTCGAGTTCCTGCAACAACTTCCCCCGGAGAATCGACCAGTTAGGAGTCGTCTAGGTCCAGGTACCTTAGACTAAGGCTTGTGGTTGTTTTTCTTTCTTTTGTTTGGCTTTTTGTTCTTTTCGATTGTTTGTTGTCTTCACGTTGTTTGTGGTGTGCTGCATGCAAGAGTGGGTGAGAGATCCGTCAACTTCCAGATTAACAAGAAACACTTCTCTACCCTTGCATCCAGAACCGGTGATGGCGTCACTTCAGGATAGATTTTACCTGATCAGAACTTCACTTTCATCTTGCATAAAACTTCCTGAAGCAAACGAAAATAACTTCGAGTCAAAACCTCAATTCATTAACACTCTTCCCAAATTTCATGGTTTAGAATCAGAGGACGCATACTTCTTTGTTAGGGAATTTGATGAAGTGTGACTCATGATGCGTATACCCCAGCTAGGAGATGATGCCGTTAGGTTACGTCTCATCCCTTTTCCCCTAAAGGACCAAGCTAAGAAATGGTTGTACAGTTTGGTAGTAGTTTCAGTCACGACGTGGGATGATTTCGTCAAGGCTTTCTTGAAGAAATTCTACCCAATTCACAAAACTGCCCTCATTGGGAAGAACATCATGCAGTTTAGGCAAGAACCGAGCGAACCATTTTGGAGATACTTTGAGCGATTCAAAGATCTCCTAGCTCAGTGTCCTCATCATGGCGTGGAGAAATGGCGTCAGTGCCAGATTCTCTACGATGGTCTAGATTATCAGACGAAGACGCTATTAGAAACTATGTGTCAGGGAGGGTTCTTGCAGAAGGATGATAATCAGGGTTGGGATTTATTTGAGGATTTAGCGGAGAAAACCCTGCAATGGGAGCCAGCCTCGGAGAAACCTAGGAATTCACAATCTATAGCTTCAAAAGGAGGGCTCCTATCTCTAGAATCATCCATAGCTGCTGAGGCTAAGATTGCTACCCTAATGAGAAGGATAGAGGCTCTGAAAACAAAAGAGCCTGCCAGTGTCAACCAGATCAACCCACCACCAATTCACAATTCGGGTTGTTCGTATTGTCAGGCACCAAACCATGTCTTTGAAGAGTGCCCTATTTTCCATGCCCAGTACGTGCCACCGGAACACCTGAACGCGGCTTACTCACGGCCGCCTCACAACCCCTACTCACAGACCTACAATCCCAGTTGGAGGAATCACCCAAATTTCTCCTGGGCCCCGAACAATCCTCCCAGGCCTAATTTCTCTAACAATTTTCACCATCCTACTCCTCCACCACATTTTCCCAGTCAAGCCCCATCTTCCTCCTCCCAAAGCTCTCTAATGGAAAAGAAAATCAGTAAATTGGAGGAGAGCATAGAGGCTTTCATGAAGTCCCAAACAGCTTTTATGCAAAATTAGGGACAAACTCTGAACAATCATTCACAGGTCATATCGAGATTGGAAATGTAGATAAGCCAATTAGCTAGCTCCCTAAGTGAAAGCCAAAGGGTACTTTACCTAATCAGCCGCTAGTTAACCCAAAAACCTCCAATCAAGCATATGAAATTCAGGATCCATCGATCAACCAGTGTAATGTTGTTCATACACTTTGATCGGGAAAGAAGGTAGATAACGAGGTCTATCAACAGAAAAGTCCAGTCCATCCTGATCCTACTCCAGCCTCCACCTCTGCTAGTTCCTCCCAAGCTGCTCCTCAAACATCTGACGAGGACAAAGCTGCTGAACAAGTTCATAAGCCTGTAGCACCCTTTCCCAATAGGCTTAAGAACAACAATATGAATATGCACATGGAGAAAATGCTAGAGATGTTCAACCAGGTCAAATTGAATATGCCACTTCTTGACGCTATCCAACAAGTCCCGGCATATGCCAAGTTTCTTAAGGATATGTGTACGAAGAAGAGAAAGACCAATGTGCCTAAGAAAGTGTTCTTGGCAACCAATATAAGCGAAATTCTGTCTGGTCCCATTCCGGTGAAATACAATGATCCCGGATGTCCCACCATTTCCTGCACCATAGGACAGACCGAAATCAGTAGAGCACTTCTTGACCTGGGAGCAAGTATCAACTTCTACCTCTCTCAGTATACCAGCAACTTGGGTTGGGCGAGCTAAGCCCAACTCAAGTCACCATTCAGCTAGCTGACTGATCTGTGAAGATCCCGAAGGAGGAAATCACAGACGTCCTTATCCGGGTTGGGGATTTCATTTACCCCGTTGACTTCATTATGCCTGAGACCCAACCTGTGTCGAATCCAAGGTCTCAAACTTCTGTCATCTTAGGGCGCCCATTCCTTGCTACAGCCAATGCCATTATCAACTGTAGGAACGGGTCCATGCGATTGACTTTTGGAGACATGACTATGGAAGTCAATTCTTCAATCTTGGAAGACAACCTAGGGATATCAATGATTAGACATTTGAGATCAATTCTATTGAAAACCTGACCAGTGAGCATGAGGAAAGCATGGAGACAAAACTGAGGCAGAGTTTGATCTGGAGGCTGAGGATTTTAATCTAGACCAGATCGTAGATTCAGCAGTGGATTGGGATCAAGCCAAAGTGTACCTCATCATAGGATTGAAAACCCAGAGATTGCCTCCAATGAAGCAACACCTTCCCTAGAGCTAAAAGCCTTGCCTGAACACCTCAAGTACGCCTACCTGGGCGGAAAGGACACCTTGCCAGTCATCATAGCATCCCACTTGACTGAGCAACAAGAGGACAGCTTAATGTCTATTCTGAAAAGATATAGGGAAGCCATTGGATGGACGATGAAGGACATCAAGGGAATAAGTCCAGCCATAGTGCAACATAGAATCCATTTAGTCGATGAAGCAACCCCTAGGAGGGACCCACAACGCAGGCTTAACCCTCTCATACAAGAGGCAGTTAAGGCTGAAATTCTAAAACTATTAGATAATGGGATCATTTATCCCATTTCTGATAGCTAATGGGTTAGCCCTGTTCATGCGGTCCCAAAGAAGGCTGGCTTTGCGGTGGTATAAAATGAGGAAAAAGAGTTGGTACAAACAAGACTCCTACCAAGGTTCGTGTTTGTATCGACTACAGGAAGTTGAATGCAGCAACCCGTAAAGACCACTTCCCACTACCCTTCATCGACCAAATGCTTGAGCGTTTGGCTGGACATGAGTACTACTGCTTCCTAGATGGGTACTCGGGATACAATCAAATCCCCATTGCTGCAGAAGACCAAGAAAAGACGACGTTCACCTGCCCATTCGGAACCTTTGCTTACCGACGCATGCCCTTTGGATTGTGCAACGCTCCCGCAACATTCCAACGGTGCATGCTTAGTCTTTTCTCCAACATGGTAGAACATTTTCTTGAGATTTTCATGGATGACTTCTCCATCTACGAAGATTCATTTGATCAGTGTCTTCATCACCTAGAGCTGGTGCTACAGAGATGCAAGGAGAAGAACCTAACTCTAAATTGGGAAAAATGTCACTTCATGGTGAGATAGGGTATTGTCTTGGGCCATGAGATTTCGAGGAGAGGCATAGAAGTAGATAAGGCTAAAGTAGAAGTGATTGCTAAGCTTCCACCACCCAAAAGCATCAAGGATATTAGATCCTTTTTAGGGCATGCTGGGTTCTACCGACAGTTCATTAAGGACTTTAGCAAAATTGCGAGGCCCTTAACCAATCTGCTCGCTAAGAACGTGCCCTTTGATTTCAACGATGAATGTTTCAAGTTATGGGGGAAGTTTAAGAAAGAACTTATTTCTGCGCCTATTATTTCTGCTCCTAATTGGGCCCAGCCATTTGAAATCATGTGTGATGCATCTGATTTTGCTATTGGCGCTGTTCTAGGACAGCGCATCGATAATAGGCAACACGTGATTTACTATTCGAGTAGGATCTTGAATGAAGCCCAACAAAATTATACAACGACTGAGAAGGAATTCTTGGCTGTTGTCTTTACTTTAGAAAAGTTTCGGCCCTACTTGTTAGGTTGGAAGACGGTGATTTTTACGGATCACTCGACTTTGAAATACCCCATGTCCAAGAAGGAAGCAAAAGCCCGACTGATTCGGTGGATCCTTTTGCTTCAAGAATTTGACTTAGAAATCTGGGATAAACGAGGTATAGAAAATGTGGTCGTTGATCATCTCTCACGAATTCCGAATGCACCAACCATCCAAGCTCCGATCAATGAGGATTTCCCAGACGAGCACATCCTAGCCATTCTTAAGGAACCTTGGTATGCGGATATTGTTAATTACCTTGCCATGGGACAATTACCCGCTGACTGGACAAAGCAAGACCAATACTGCTTCTTTAGCCAAGTACGGTACTTCTTCTGGGAAGAACCGTATCTTTTTAAGTATTGTCCCGACCAAATTATTAGACGATGCATACCAGAGGAGGAACAGAGGAGTGTGCTCAGCTTTTGCCATGACCTTGCATGCGGAGGACACTTCGGTCCCCGCAAGACTGTAGAGAAGGTTCTACAAAGTGGGTTCTACTGGCCCACTTTGTTCAAAGACTCATATAATTTTTGCAAGTCATGCGCAAATCGTCAGAAAATTGGGAAAATTTCAAGAAGAGACATGATGCCCCTGAACCCGATCCTTGAAGTTGAAATTTTTGATGTTTGGTGTATCGATTTCATGGGACCATTTCCCAATTCCTTCGGCAACAAGTTCATTTTGATTGCTGTAGATTATGTCTCTAAGTAGGTAGAAGCTGTGCCAACTAAGACGAATGACAACAAAGTGGTTGTCAAATTTCTCAAAGAGAACATCTTTTCCCGACTTGGCACCCCTAGAGCGATAATTAGTGATAATGGATCGCATTTCTGCAACAGAGTTTTTGAAGTTCTGATGCGAAAATATTCCATCAATCACAAGTTATCTACTCCGTATCATCCCCAGATAAATGGGCAGGTTGAAGTCACCAACGACAGATCAAGCTCATTTTGGAAAAGACTATCGAATAAAACTGAAAGGATTGGTCAGTTAAGCTCAATGGTGTATTGTGGGCTTACCGCACTGCTTTTAAGACAGTCTGGGGATGTCTCATTATAGAATCGTGTTTGGCAAAGCCTGTCATCTGCCAATAGAGTTAGAACACCAGGCCATCTGGGCCATTAAGCAGCTCAATTTTGATTTTGTAAAGCTGGTGCGCTAAGGAGACTACAGATTTTAGAATTAGAGGAGATACGGAATGAAGCCTATGAGAATGCTCAAATCACCAAAAGCAGAACAAAACTTTTTCATGACCAGATCATAACCCGAAAAAACTTTTCCCCGGGAGATAGGGTTCTGCTGTATAACTCTAGGCTTCATATTTTCGCGGGGAAGCTGAAAACTCGTTGGTTAGGACCGTTCATTGTGCGCACTGTTTTCCCACACGGTGCTGTGCTTATTGCAGACCCTAAGAACAATACGAAATTCAAGGTGAATGGGCAAAAACTGATGCCCTTCTTGACCACAAGTCTATGACTCCGGATGATAGTGTGCTGACTCTTTTTGCCCCGTCATACACCTAACCACAACAAATAAAAAAACAAAAAAAACAAAAAAACAAAAAACAAAAAAAAACAAAAAAACAAAAAAAACAAAAAAAAATTGTTTATATGCTTACTTTTTCTACATTCTTTTTGACATTTCTTTAGCCTATTCGCACTTGACCGGCCCGAGTCCACGAAGACGGTAACATCATTTCTTCACCCTCTTTATTGCATTCACTTTTCCATATACATTCATTGAGGACAATGCATTAGATAGGTGTGTGGAGGGGGGGTGCTAACACTTTTTCTTTCTTCTTTTTCTTTTTACCATAAAAAAAAAGAAAAAAAGAAAATCCAGATTGAAAAGAAATTTCATATTCTTTATAAAAATTCCAAATGATTGTAGGAATTATGGGAACTTTATTAATGAATCTTTATTTTTGCCTAATTAAACAAGAAAGATTGGTTTGACTAAAAAGTTAGGAGGGATAAGGAAAAGAATTCATACCTTTTATTTTAGCCTTAGTAGAATATGCATAACACACACACACATGCTTGGGATTTAGAGACACAACTCTGAAAAAAAAGCTGGATAATTGTGCCTAAAGAAGCATGATTACTCACGCCAAAAAAAAATTCTATATAAAATAATGTATAAATAAATCTTGATTTCGTGGCCTACTCCACTTGCATATTTGACCTGAAGGGTGTTTTTCAACCTGGTGCCCTAAGACCATCTGGTTTGGGAGTCATCGGTTTGATATGTGTTACATAAGTGAAGTAGAAAGCCTAATGGAACCAAAAATAATAAGTACATATTAATAAAATTAAATGATATTCAAAGTTGAGTTGAAAAATCTCAAGCACATTACACTTACACATTATGCATATCTGTCTAAACTAAAATAAAAGAATGAGTTAGAAGTACAAGATCCTTTCTAAATTTAAAGAAAAATCATAGTTTCTTCTTTTAGAAGACTAAAGTATAAGAGGACTTATGAGGGTTAAACCTAATTCTTACATCATTCGGTTATTTTTACTTAGATGACTGAAAGTTCTTTTTCATTAAAAAAAAGAAAGAAAAAAGAAAAAAAATTCTTTCTAACAACTAACTTCTTTTCTTTAATTACTGGATTTTATGGGTGCAATCCGCTGAAAACCCTCAGGAGACAACGCTTCTCCTCTAGGGGAAACCTAGAGGTTTAAAGGCTTATTGCACATGCTCAGTGCAATTGCGTCACCTGCGAAAGTGATATAATAATTTTTTTATTTTTGTTTTTCTTGGGACGAGCAAAAAGATAAGTGTGGGGTGTGATTAGTCTGTAATTTTGCATAATTTTCATCACATTCTCATATTTATTTCATGTAAAATTTTGTGAATAAAATCTTGCTTGCTTGATCCTAGGTCCATGGTGTGCAAATAAAGAAGAAGACCTAAATCACCATTTAATTGGTGATTAAAAGCCTACCAAGTAGCCATTAACTTTAAAGTGAAGATTTTGTTAGTCTGGGGATCAAATCGCAGATCCAGAAGATCAAGGCATCAGAAGACATACTGGGCGACACGCTGCCCGAAGCCAGGCGCGCGCCGTCCTGGCAGGGCCGCGGAAACGCGGCCCTGGCAGCGTTTCTGCGGTCCTTTGGTTACGCGCGCACCTTGCGCTTTGGGCCACGGGTCACCCACGTGGCCCCCTTCCCCTTGTGCCTATAAATACCTCCAGGGGTCTTCAGTTGAAGCAGATCAAGAGAATAGAGTTGTAAATTGTGCTTTATTGCTAGGAACTGTAGTTGCTTTAGTTTGCTTCTTCTAGTTTTAGTTTAGCCATTAGAGTGAAAGAGAGAGAGTGTGTAAGTGTTGTATTTGAAGGGTGATAAGCTAATACAAGTACTACTTCTCTTCCTTCTTTCAATTCACTTGTGCTTTCATTTGCTTTTACTTCATTGTTGTAGTATAAACTCATTGCTCTTTACTTCTTCCTTTTGTTGTTTCTTGTTATAGTGTAACTCCCTTCCTCTCTGCTTCTTTTCTTTTGTTGTTTCTTTTACTTTTATGGCTAACTAACTTTTTCATAGCATGGCTAACTAACTACTAACCCACTATTCTCTAACTACTTGATTGATAACCCGCATGAGTTAATAGTGTCAAACAAGCCTTGTGCAAACGAGAGCTATGACATCTTAAGACGAGGGTTCTAACCCTAACTTACCTACAAGTATTTTTTCTTATATTTCATACTTAAATGGTTTTTTGATGATCTATGGGTTTTGTACTTTACTTGTTGTTGTAAGTTAGAGACTTTCCTTTTAACTTTGCCGATACCATTAGTGCACTCGTGTCTTCCCGTATTCTCGCCTTCTAATGGATCTTGATATGGGAATGTCCGAGTTTTTGCCGTGTAAAGCGAAGTTATAGGAAGAACTTTCACTCGATTTCCAGGTGAATAGTTCCAATGCATAAGGGTTATGCTTGCCTATGATCCATCATGAGGCTACATCTTCAAGAAGTTAGGGATTAGTGGGAGCACTTAGTAGAAAGTTAGCCATGCACCTTTACCATTAAGAAAAACCCACTTTTACAAACCACCAAAACATCATCCAACAATTCTTAAAAACAACTTATTTTCACTTTTCAATTCTTTATTTGGAAACAAGAACTTTCTTTCATCTTGAACTTTGAAGCCGCATCAAGCTTCCATCGCTCTCCCTCCTTGTGGATGACCCGTATAGCCACTTCGCTACTATGGAAGAATCGCAAAAGCAGTAACATCAACCCACACTCTTTTTACATATTCTTGTACTTACTTTTTACCGATCACCTGGCGCAGCTGGCGCGTAGCCGGTGGCCGTGAGCAGCCAGGGGGCCCCTGGCCCCAAGTGCGCGGGCAGAGAAGAGGGCGAAAACCCCCTCTCTTTTCCCTCTCTTCTCTCTCTTCTCTCTCTCACCTCTCTCACCTCTCTCTCATCTCTCTCTGGCCATTCTCTCTCTCTCTCTCTGTCATATCACTCTCTCTCCCCCCTTCCAGCTCTCTCTCTCTCCGTTTCTCTCTCTCCTCTCTCTTTCTCTCTTACCTCGTTCTTCCTCTAAATCTCTCTTTCACTCTCTAACTCTTTCTCTCTTCTCTCTCTCCTCTTCTCTATCTCTCTCTAAAATGTATATTTATATTTAATTTATATTTTTGGCACGTGCGCGAGTTCCGTGGATTTATGAGTTTTTGTTTTTCGTAGATTTAGGCGAGTGTTCTCGCCTTGATTTGGGTTTCCCCGCTTCGTCGGGTTGATGTGTGTTTTATTCTGTATTTAAATGTATTTTGTATTGGGCTGTGTCCCTGTATTTGTATGTGACCGAGTGCTCGTGATTGTACATGTATATGCTTGTGCCTAATACTTGTACCAGAGTAGTTTACTTCTCGCATATATACTATGCCTGTGATGTACTATTTTTACTGCTTTATACCATGCGTGGCTGACCCCTTGTGGCTTCAACTTTGGGCTTTCTACTTGGCCTCCGGGCCCTATCAGCCTCCGGGCTTCTCCACTCCACGGTAGTCTAGATATTATCACGCTTGTATATATGCTCGTATGGTAATAACATCTCTTGTAGGTACTCTCGTACCGACTCTGAGTTTCTGCCCACTCCCGGGCTGGCTACTCAATGGTTCTAGGGTTGTACCCTTATGGGTTTCGTGATAGCTACCGAGAGTGCGCTTAGACCCCGAGCGTAGTTTAGCCTCCGGGTTCCCGCTCCCACTACCTAGAAAGAGAAGTGCACTTAGACCGTTAGGTCTTTCAGCTCCGCCTGGTAGGCGTGCTTAGCACTCAGCGCTTTACCACTAGATTCTGTTGGCCCAGAGGCCCTTCACTCTAGTTTTGATGATGATTAACTCATGTAGTTATAGTTTACTAATAATCTTGTGATATTTAGTTTCAGATATTTGATCAAGATATTAGTAGGTGGTTAGCTTCAACAAAGAAATTTTGGAGCTTTCACATGTTGATCCAAGAGCTCGACCGTCAAGATCGCATCTAGTACTCGGTTGGAGTCAAGCTCGTTCGATCGTGTTTGGATCGAGTCGACTTGGAGATGGAGTTCTACAAGAAGACCTTGGTTTGTCTAGTTTATAGTTTAGATCTTGTGTTAAAGATTAGATAGTGTTGATATGCTCAAGTTCACAATACACACACAAGTTTAAAGTTTCATGTTTTGGTTTTCGATTTAACCGGTTTCGGTTTTTCATATATATGGTTTTTCATAGATAGATATAATCAAAACAAGTTTACATTGTTTAATGTATATTAGATTTGATCTATATACATCTATGCTTCATCTATTTAGAAAAACTTATTTTGATAGTCTATTTCATGAGTTTTGAGTTTTGTATTTAAACAAAACTTATTTTTGTATTTAATGTCAAAAATATAGATATAATATCTTTCATGTATATTGGATTCTATCCATATACAATATGCTTCAAAGTTGTTTCAATATCATGTTTTGTATTTACATGTGTTTTGGAGAAAACGGTATTTCATTTCAAAATCCTAGTTTTTAGAAAATACGGTTTTTGTTTCAAAGGCAAATTTTCATATCACAAAAATGGTTCAAATAGTTTGTAATATGTGTTGAATTTTAGTCACATATATTTGTATTTCTAAGATAATAAAAGAACTTATTTTTGTGGAATTTGTGTGATTTTATAGGATTTAATCAAAGGCAAAAAGACAAGTTTTCAATCCCTAAAACTGTTTGACCTGGCTGTCTGCCAGTCGACCGTAGTAGAAGTTGGTCGACCGGTCCGGTCGATCGACGTGCACAGGACGTGCACGCAGCCTGGGTTGGTGGGCCGGTCAACCGAGCGGTCGACTTTCCAGAGAGCTCTGCTTTCTGGAAATGGCCCCGGTAGACCGGTCGGTCGACCGCTGCTATCTGTATCCAGTCCCGGTCGACCAGGCGGTCGACCGCAGGCTCAACAGTCAGAAAAGTGACCGTTGGTCGGTGGACCTGGCGGTCGACCAGAAGGGCAAATCTGCCCTTTCCTGCTGCCAACGGACAGAATTTGTTTGGGGCTATAAATACCCCACATTTGATCTTGTTTTAAACAAGTTTTCCAAAAGCAAAAATTCTCATCTTCCTAAGTGTTTTAGCTACAAGTTTTAAAAGAGCATTTGGATTTAAAAGTTCAATCTTTATTTGTTTTAAAGTATTGGAAATTTCAAAGAAAAATAGAGTCATTTGGGAAGTGGTTTTTGATCTTGATTTCATCTATTTGGAGATTTTTCAATTGTTTTTCTTTGTTCCAAACACTTTATTTTCTCACACTTGAGCTTATCATATCTATCCTATCTATAGGATCTTGTTTTAGTTATGAAAATTGGAACGTGGTTGTTGATACCACCAAGAGTTGTAAACCTTCTATACTTTGTGATATCCCTCTAGTGAGAGGTGATTTGTTGATATCCCTCTTGTGTAGAGATGATTGTGGAGGTTGTGTTGGTATCCCTCTTAGTGAAGAGGTAATTGTGGTATTGTGTTGGTTTTATGCCTTGCCTCTATTGAGAGATTGTATTTGGTGAGAGAGGAGTTGTGTACTCCCAAGTTGTATTTGCCCAAATCCTCAGTGGAGGTTCCATGTGTGGGAAGTCCTGTGTGGACCTATAGTGAAAATCCTTCTGTGTGAAGGTGGGAACGTAGAGCTGGGTGCTCGAACCTCGAAACATATCTTGGTGTTTGCGTTTGATCTACTATCTCTAAACTCTCTCTTATTTTGTGCATTGCATCATATTGTTCATATCATATATATGCTTGGGTTTGTTTGTGTGTCATACTTGTGTTAAACCAAGAGAGCTTCATATAGCACCTCAACTCTTATTCAGAGGAATCAAGAGGAATTAGTCCAGAGCCTTTCATCGGGAGTTCGGCTACACTCTTTTATTACACTAAGTGTGTTGCAATTAGTTTTTAAATTTCGCATTATTTGTCTTTAGATTAGCCTTACATCTATTCACCCCCTCTAGGTGTACTTTCAATTGGTATCAGAGCCTACGCTCCTGATATTAGGTTTAACCATCTAGGAGTGAGATCTTGGTTGCTAATCTAGTGTTTGCATTTGCACACTTATTTGTTTACACACACTCATGGATTATATGACTCCTCCCATGTATGACACTTCCAACATTGTTGTTAGGAAAGCTAGGATGTCCATGTACCTAAAAACCCTAGGATTGCATGTTTTCCTTGCCGCTATTAAGAAATCCTATCTTGAAAATAGCAAGCATATAGAGGCCAATGCACAAGCCCTAATGGCACTTAGAAGCACGCTTAACAAAGAATATTTGTTTATGATTTCTCGTTGTGATTTTCCTTTTGCAGTGTGAAACACTATGACCTCTCCCGCGCTTCAAACGCCAAACAATGTGGAGGAGGAATCTAGTGGAGGAGAATTCAAACAACATTGCTATATGGTCCAAGGGAATGACTCCCTTGAGATACATTCGGAAACTCAACTAGATGATTGTGCTAGTTTTTCCGGCGATGATCATATTGATGCCGATGCGTTAAATGAAGAACTATCTATTGTATGTGAAAATTTACTTGAAAAATACCAACTTTTGAAAAAGAAAAGCTTTGGATTAAGAGAAGAAAATAAAAAGTTATCTTCTAAACTTGACTTGGTTTTACAAGAGAAGGATGAGATTTCAAGTGAACGTGACTTACTTAAATCCTAACTTAACCTTGCCCTAAAAGAAAATGAAATTTTGAAAATCAAAATGATTGTGACATTGTTTTGAAGAAAAATGAGATTCTATCTTCAAAACTTGATTTTGTGTTAAAAGAAAATGAATCTTTGAAAAATAAAATTATTTCTATTTCAAAGGAATTGGATTTGGTTTCCAAGAAAAATATTTCTTTGAAAAATGACTTAGATTCTCATGTTTGCCATACTAGTTTAACTTCACCATCTAGTGTAACCATAGCATGCTCCACCTCTTCTTCAATTATTGCAAATGATATAAATATTTTAAAGAAGAGTGTTGATTGTTTGGGCTCTACTTTGAGCCAATGTGTCTTGAACCACACACGTTTGGAATCTATGTTTCGAAAGAAACATGTTCCTCCTATGTATGCACACAAACCATGGCATACACATGCTTCCCACGTACATACATACAACACCATGTATGCTCATGTGTACACATGTACACATTGTAGACGTAAGGGCCACGTTGCAAAATTTTGTTATGATAAGATACACGATTCAAATTTTGCAAATAGATTTGTTTGGGTTAGGAAAGGAGCTAACCCCCATGGACCCAAAAGAGTATGGGTACCAAAAGCCACTCCTATTTTATTTAATGTAGGTGTGGGCTCTCGCTTAACGTGAGAGCATTGGTGCCTTGAGGTGGATGCATTCCGAGCTTAAAGGTGGCAATTTTGGATGCATCACTTTCAAGGGAAGTTTGGTGGGAGGACCACCTTGGTTTGGAGACCTAGAGATGTGCCCTTATGGTTTTGGTAACAATCTCTAAACTCCTATTTAGTTTAGATGCTTTCATATTATTCATTTTTAGCATGTTTTGATGTTTCATGATTATTATGTTAAATGCCATGAAAACTAGATTAGTGATATACATGTATAGTAATTGAGATACACTCATGTTTATATGGACTTATATTTTTGTGCTCTCACTTTAGTTTAACTATTATGTATATCATAGATCTAAGACATATGCATTTTCCTAATGATCATATAGATTTATGTCTTATTTTATGCTTCATGTTTTGATTACATGTTTAGATGTAATTTTTCATTAAACTTGTGCATACGCTTGTACAACTAATGAGTAACAAATTGATTAGTATATGTTTGTACTTGATTGCTCATTTGTACTCATTAGATGTACTAGTATAGCCTAGTTTCGATGATTCTTGCATTTTGACTTGTATTCCCTATTTTTGAACATGTTTTTATTATAACTTCATGTATATGCTAATTTTGCCAAAACTTTAAGATATGCATATATAACCTTGAGTCATTTGCCTTAATGCAAAATTCTTTGTGGATTCATTTGTGTTTGGATATGTATGTATACTTCTAGTTTAGACTAAACATACATATACCTTGAAGTTGATTTATTTTGATGATTTTGATAAAGGAATTTCATATTGAACCTTAATGCCTCATTCCATGATTTTGTTGATTGCATGACTTTGTACACTCACATTATTTGATATTTACTCATGATTTTTATTTTTCATGAGCTTTCTATGTGCTATATAGACTTTGAGTGTTGATGATTGTGTGATTGTCATATTTTTATGGATTATATTCTTATTTTATTCCTTACTTGAAGGATTTCGTACTAGTTTTCAAATTTATCATAAAACTAGTTGCGTATTCTTCATTTTGGTAGAGTTTTTCAAACATATTATATTTTCAAATCCTATTTTTGAAAACCCCTACCCATCTAAGGGCAGGTGGATGGGCGACCATGCCTTGTATGCTCTTTATTGAAAATCTATTTAAACATGTGCATGAAAGGGAGGTTGCATGAGTTATACACTTGATCCTCATCATATTTTCAATTGGTATCCCAATTGACGTTTTCATTTTTGTATACTCATCTTTGGTTTTTCATATATGTATGCTTTAAAACTTTAAAAAATACCAATTTCTATTGGTATTTACTTTTTCATACATATATACATGATTTGATTGTGCTTACTATATCTTTACATCTTAAAGCATAAATTATGTTTATACTAAGCTTGATTTACTCCTTAAAGACTATTAGTTTTCAAATTGGTATTTTATATAAGCTTATGCATCATTTTCATTGGTATTTCATAGAGGGAGAGAAAACTTCATGTTTTAATTTTCAATCGACTGTATTTTCAATTGGTATCTTACTCCCACTCTTTATGATGAAAAAGATATTATTTGGTATATTATTTTTAAATTGGTTTCCTATACTCTTAATGGAAAATATTTTAATTTGGAATATGCTAACATTTTCAATATTGATATCAAGAATCTTAAATTGGCTTTATTCTAAAATTTGGTATCTTTATTGCAAAATGAATTGTTTAACCAAATAGTTAGTTTGTTCTTCAATTGGTATCATATTTCATTTTAAATTGATATCTATATTGAAATGAGTTATGTTTACATAAAAATATTTGGCTTTTCACTTTCAATTGATATCAAAATTATGAAATATTCTCATTTGGTATCAAAATTACAAGATGTTTTCAATTGCTATCAAGATTCTATATACATATATATTTCAATTTGTATCAAAGCATACATTGTTTCATTTTCCATTGGTATCAAAATTTACAAGATATTTTCAATTGGTATCTTTTGGCATCTTAAAATTTTTATTTTTTTGTTTTGTTTTCAATTGGTATCATAATTTGGTATCAAAAGTTTTGATATGTATTGCTTATATGCAAGAGAAACTTAACATCTTCTCTCTATATATATTCATGTTGAGTGTATCTCATATTGAGGAGTTTGACCGCTCTTCTTTATGTTGGCCCAAAGGCCCATCACTCTAGTTTTGATGATGATTAACTCATGTAGTTAGAGTACTAATGATCTTGTGTTTAATTAGTCTCAGATTTGTGATCAAGATCTTAGTAGGGGTTTAGCTTCAACAAAGGATTTAAAGTCAAATTTTGGAGCTAGCACGTATTGATTCAAGAGCTTATGCATCAAGACCACATCAAGAACTCAAGAAGAGTCTAGCTCTTTGGATCATGGTTTGGACCAAGTCAAGAAGGAGAAGAAGACTTCAAGTGAAGCCCTTCAAGAGAAGACTTGTATCTAGATTTGTTTTTGTTAAGATTTTATTTTTAGATAAAATGTAAATGATAGAATAGTTGGTGGATTGCTGAAGTATATCATATACACTCACACACAAGATTTAGATGAGTTTTTATAAAAGAATTTTCATTTTGGAAAAATACTAAAGAGTTTTCATTTTGGAAAAATACCATTTTGGTTTTTGGAGTTTCATATATACATGTGTATTAACTAAAACCATTTTAGAACTTAATATCAAAAACATAGATATTTCATCTTGTATGTGTAGTGGATCATATCCATATACACTAAGCTTTAAAGGTGTTTAAAATATCTTGTTTTTGTATTTGAAGAAGTTTTGAAAAAATCTATTTGGAAAAATACAGATTTTGTTTTAAGCCAAAATTTCTAAGTTACAAAAATAGTTCAAAATGTTCGTAACATGTTTTGATTTTTTCTCAAAGATATTTTTATATCAAAGTATTGTACTGAACTTATTTTTGTAGATTTTTAGAGAATTTATGGGATTTTATTAAAAGGAAAAATATCAAGTTTTTAATCCCTAAAAGATCTATTTTAGGCTTCTGCCGGTCGACCGAGCCAGGAGTCGGTCGACCAAGTCGGTCGACCGAGTCGGTCGACCCCGTGCACAAACGTGCACACCATGTTTGGCTGGAGGGCCGGTCGACCGACCCGGTCGACCGCCAGAGAGTGCTGCTCTCTGGAAATGGCCCAAGTCGACCGGGAGGTCGACCGGCAGAGAGCTCTGCTCTCTGTATCCAGGCCACGGTCGACCGAACCGGTCGACCGCTGGCTTAACGGTCAGAAATCTGACCGTTGGCCGGTCGACCGACAACAGTCTGGACTGCTGTTTGAACCCCAACGGCTAGTTTTTCTTGGCCTATAAAAGGGGGCTCCCATGGACTGTTTTACATAAGATTTTTGAAGAGTTTTAAAGCTAGTTTTTCATACTCTATTAAGAGGTTTTTCCACTTGTTTTAGAGCCAAATATTTCCAATTCAAAAGGAAGTTTATCAAGATGGTTTTAAAAGTGATCTCTTGAGTTTTCCTCCACCAAATCAATCCTAGTTTTCTTACACACATACTTGAGCTATCCATTGCTATATCATCCTATAGGGATCTTTGTTGTGAGAGGATTTTAGGTGATCAAAGTGTTGTGATCACCAAAGTTTTCATTCTTGTTTTGAGAAGGCAGACTTGCGTGTTCGCGTTGTTTCGGGTTCTAGTGAGAACTCGGTGTAGAGGTGTGGCCTCGGTAAGCTTGCGTGCTTACGTGTGTTTGTTCTTACGGGAACGAGTGAAGGGGCTAGAGAGTCCAAGAGTTCTAGTGGGAACTCCTTGTAGGTATTGCGGCACCGAGTGATCCGGTGGGATCGATTTTAGTGAAAATCCTTCATAGTGTTGAAGGTGGGGACGTAGAGCAAGTGTGCTCGAACCTCGAAACAATTCTCCCGTGTTTACGATTGCTCTCTCTATCTCTTACTTGTCTTTATATCTTGCATGCTCATATTGTCTTTATCTTTATCTTTATATGCTTGATATATTGTGTGCTTAATTGTTATATGCTTGGGAATTGTTTCCTCACACTTATATTCAACCAAGAGAGCCAAAGCGGCACGTCAACTATTATCTAGAGTAATTTTGAGGAGTTATTCCAGAGCCCTTCACACGGAATTCGGCTACACTCTTAGGTTATACTTGGTGTGTTGTACTTAAGAATTTATTGTTTGCATAAATAGTTTTAATTCCACATTAATTGACCATTAAATTAGCTAGTCACCTATTCATCCCCCTCTAGATGATTTCAATTGGTATTAGAGCCAAGTGCTCTGGATTAGGGTCTAACACCCTTAAGTTAAAAATCCTCATTTATAGCTAATCACAATATTTGTACACACACATGGATTTCATGTCACCTCCCACTTTTGACATTCTTAACATCCAAACTTGAAAAGTTAAGATGTCATTATTCCTCAAAGCCCTAGGCATTCATGTTTATTTTGCCACTATTAAAGATTCTTATTAATTAAATGGTAAAAATATTGAAGCTAATGCAAAAGCCATCCATACTTTAAAGAGTACTCTAAATGATGAATATTTATCTAGGGTTGCTAATCTTGATTCGGCTTTTGTAATATGGAACATAATACTCTCCCTTGGCGAACAAGAGTAATACTATGCGGGGAGCGACTCGGATGTTGGAAGTGAAGCTTCCAACGTATGCTATATGGTCCAAGGGGATAACCCCCTTGAGGTGAATACCGAATCCAAGCTAGAAGGAGATGTTGACATATCTTATGATAAGCTTACTTCTTTTTGTCAACAACTACTTGAAAAATATGACATGCTTAAAAAGGAAAATAAGAAAATGAAAATAAATTTGATTGCATGTTAAAAGAAAAAGATTCTTTTCAAACTAAATTTGAAAATGTTTTAAAAGAAAATGAAAGTTTGAAAAATGAAAATATTTCCTTGCTTTCTAAATTAAATGATCTTTGTGAAGGAAATACCTCTTTGAATAATAAAATTGTTTTGGTGGAAAAACAAAAGGAAATTGCTTTGGATGAAAATAACTCTTTAAAAAGAAAAATTGTTGAAAAAGAAAAGGTTAATGTTTCTAAAAAGAAAAAGTTTATTGATCATGCTTTTCATGCCACAACTATTGATAAAAATGAAGTTAAATTTTTGAAAAATAAAATAGATTGTTTGAGCTTTACTTTGAGCAAATGTGCATTTGACCATAAAAGATTGGAAACCTTGTTTTCAAAGAAACAAGCTCCACATGTTCATGCACATCACCCACAACATGCATATGCACACTTTGCACGTCATGATCACACTCATACACATATGCATGATAGAGTGTACAAGTGTACACATTGCAGCCGCAAAGGCCACTTAACAAGATTTTGTTATGATAAAGTAAATTCTTTAAATTTTGCTAACAAAAATGTTTTGGTTCCTTACAATGCTAACCCTCATGGACCCAAAAGAAAATGGGTACCAAAGTCTCCACCTTTGGTATTTAATGTAGGTGTAGGCTCTCACAAGACGTGAGAGAATTGGTGCCTTGGTGGTGGATGCACATGGACTTGATGGACATACATTTGATGCACCGCTATCAAGGAGGTTTGGTGGGACGACCACCATGTTTTGGAGATTTGGAGTATAGTTCTTATGGTTTGGCAACTATCTCTAAACTCCTACTTTATTTTACATGCTTTTATAATTGATGATCTTTAGCATGTTTTGTGTTTTATGCTTCATGTGGTAAATACTAGTTTAGATGTAGTTTTTATCAAAACTTGTGTATATACTTGTACAAGTAGTGAGCAACAATTGATTCATATACGTTTGCACTTCATTGTTCATTTGTACTCACTACATGCACATGTGTAGCCTAGTTTTGATGATTTCCTCATTTACACTTGTTTTGCCTATTTTCATGTTTTACTTCATGTATATGTTATTTTTGTTCAAAACTAATAAATATACATGTATGCCCCTTGAGTCATTTGCCTTCATGCAAATATTATTATGGACTCTTTTTATATTTGGGATATGTATGCATATTGTTAGTTTTGGATAAAATCATACATATACCTAGAAGTTTTTAGAAGAAAAATAAATTTTCATGATTTTCACATGATTGATGTTTTTGAGCCTAATTGACTATCTTCATGGAAAATGCTATTTATATGACTCTTGTACACTCACACCTTATTTGTTTATTCATGATTTTGTTTCATGAACAATTCTTTATCGATCTTGAGTGTCTTCTTTTGTGTATTTAGTATAATTCATGAGATACACATAATTTGTTTTCATGTTTGAAGGATCTTTAACTAGTATTTTAAAAATTACTTTTAACTAGTTAGGTATTCTTCATTTGGTAGTATTTTCAATACTAAAATATTTTCAAACTCCTATTTTTGAAAACCCTTACCAACCCCTTTAATGGGCGGACGGATGGGCAAGCATGCCTTGTATGCCTTATTGAAAATCTTTTATCTTGTGCATGAAAAGGGTGGTTATTTATGAGTTATACACTAATTTCACATCATAATTTTAATTGATATCACAATTGACATATTTTGTATACTCATATTTTGTTTTCTATATATGTATGCTTTAAATTTCAAATAATATCAATTTCTATTGGTATTTTCATTTTCATACATATATATGATTTATTTGTGCTCGATTTACAAGATATTTACATGTTTAAAGCACAAAGTATATTTATGCTAAGCTTAATTCAAATCTTGATTTTCAATTGGTATCTCAATTGGTATTTTAACAAGCTTATGCATTAATTGGTATTTTTATTGATATCAACATTTATAATATATTTCAATATACTTTAATTGGTATCAATATGTTTCAATTTCCATTTGGGTTTAAATTTCAATTGGTATCATTTGGCATCAATATGTTTTTCTTATTTAGTATCAAAATTTACCATATATTTCAATTGATATGTGTTTCAAAATATTTTATTTCATTAATACAAAAATGTTCAAGTGTTTCAATTTTAATTGATATCACATATTTTCTATTTTATATGGTATCAAAATCTTGTGATATCTCAAATTGATTTGACTTAAGAAATTCAAAATTTGTATTGTTTAGTTACAACTGGTATCTTAAAATTTTGTTTATTTACAAAGGTATCTCAAAATGTGTTTTATTACTTTGAGTAAATTTCAAAATTTGTTTTAGTATTATCAAAAATTTGATTTAAAAAATATTTTGATATGTATTGCCCATATGCAAGGAGCTTAATATCGCTTCTACATATAGATTCATGTTGAATGTATCTTATATTGAGAAGGTTGACAACTCTTCTTTATGCGATATAAGTGTGTAGGGGAAGCTTCACATCTCCTCTTATGCATTGCATATTATGCGTTATGTGAGTTAGGGCTTGTCATCCCTTCTTCATGTAATGCATGTATGTAGGAAAGTTAACTTAGTGTCTTCCTCTTCATGAATGTATATCGCATATATCTCTTTCATGGTTGATTTGATTTCACCCTTTTGCTGCTTTTTGTTTCGGACAAAAAGGGGGAGAACATTGTTTTGTATTTCTTTAACCCCTTTGTTGATGATTGATAAAAAGGGGGAGAAAGATTTTGAGTTTATATATGCATGATTAAGTTTTTGCATATATTGAATTTATGCATCTTGTGTTTTACAAAATATCTTTTACAAAACGGGGAGAATGATTTTGAAAGTTTAAACAAAAAAAGGGAGAAGGTTTTTGGAAAAGGATTCAAGAGCTTTATACATGTTTCTCTCACCTTTTTGATGCATATATATTTGCTAGTTTCATATACTTCATTGAATATCTTATTGTTTATTGTTATGCATGAGTTAAGGGGGAGCTTCTTTGAAGCTTTACTTTAATCCATGCATATATAACTCCATGAGTTTTGTCATCATCAAAAAGGGGGAGATTGTTGGCCCATCACTCTAGTTTTAATGATTATTAACTCATGTAGTTATAGTACTAATGATCTTGTGTCTAATTAGTTTCAGATTTGTGATTAAGATCTTAGTAGGTGTTTAGCTTCAACAAAGGATTTAAAGTTAAGTTTTGGAGCTAGCACGTGTTGATTCAAGAGCTTGTGCATCAAGACCACATCAAGTACTCAAGAGGAGTCTAGCTCTTTGGATCATGGTTTGGACCATGTCAAGAAGGAGAAGAAGACTTCAAGTGAAGCCCTCCAAGAGAAGACTTGTGTCTAGGTTTATTTTTGTTAAGATTTTATTTTTAGATAAAATGTAAATGATAGAATAGTTGGTGGATTGCTCAAGTATATCACATACACTCACACACAAGATTTAGATGAGTTTTTATAAAAGAATTTTCATTTTGAAAAAATACTAAAGAGTTTTCATTTTGGAAAATACCGTTTTGATTTTTGGAGTTTCATATATACATGTGTATTAACCAAAACCATTTTAGAACTTAATGTCAAAAACATAGATATTTCATCTTGTATGTGTAGTGGATCATATCCATACACCCTAAGCTTTAAAGGTGTTTAAAATATCTTATTTTTGTATTTGGAGAAGTTTTGAAAAAAATCTATTTGGAAAAATACAGATTTTGTTTTAAGCCAAAATTTCTAAGTTACAAAAATACTTCAAAATGCTTGTAACATGTTTTGATTTTTACTCAAACATATTTGTATATCAAAGTATTATACTGAACTTATTTTTGTAAATTTTTAGAGAATTTATAGGATTTTATTAAAGAAAAAATACCAAGTTTTTAATCCCTAAAAGATCTGTTTTAGGCTTCTGCCAGTCGACCGACCCGGTCGACCAAGCGAGGAGTCGGTTGACCGAGTCGGTCGACTGACGTGCACAAACGTGCACGCCATGTTTGGCTGGAGGGCCGGCCGACCGCCAGAGAGTGCTGCTCTCTGGAAATGGCCCCGGTCAACTGGGCGGTTGATCCGCAGAGAGCTCTGCTCTCTGTATCCAGGCCACGGTCGACCGGACCGGTCGACCGCTGGCTCAATGGTCAGAAATCTGACCGTTGGACAGTCGATCGGGCGGTCGACCGACAGCAGTCTGGACTGCTGATTGGACCCCAACGGTTAGTTTTTCTTAGCCTATAAAAGGGGGCTCCCATGGAGTATTTTACATAAGATTTTGGAGAGTTTTAAAGCTAGTTTTTCCTACTCTATTAAGAGGTTTTCTCCACTTGTTTTAGAGCCAAATATTTCCAATTCAAAAGGAAGTTTATCAAGAGTGTTTTAAAAGTGATTTCTTGAGTTTTCCTCCACCAAATCAATCCTAGTTTTCTCACACGCATACTTGAGCTATCCATTGCTATACCATCCTATAGGGATCGTTGTTGTGAGAGGATTTTAGGTGATCAAAGTGTTGTGATCACCAAAGTTTTCATTCTTGCTTTGAGAAGGCGGACTTGTGTGTTCGCGCTGTTTCAGGTTCTAGTGAGAACTCGGTGTAGAGGTGTGGCCTCCGTAAGCTTGCGTGCTTGCGTGTGTTTGTTCTTGCGGGAACGAGTGAAGGGACTAGAGAGTCCAAGAGTTCTAGTGGGAACTCCTTGTAGGTGTTGCGGCACCAAGTGATCCGGTGGGATCGATTTTAGTGAAAATCCTTCATAGTGTTGAAGGCGGGGACATAGAGCAAGTGTGCTCGAACCTCGAAACAATTCTCTCGTGTTTGCGATTGCTCTCTCTATCTCTTACTTGTCTTTATATCTTGCATGCTCATATTGTCTTTATCTTTATATGCTTGATATATTGTGTGCTTAATTGTTATATGCTTGGGGATTGTTTGCTCACACTTGTATTCAACCAAGAGAGCCAAAGCGGCACCTTAACTCTTATCTAGAGGAATCTTGAGGAGTTAGTCTAGAGCCCTTCACGGGGAATTCGGCTACACTCTTAGGTTATACTTGGTGTGTTGTGCTTAAGAATTTATTATTTGCATAAATAGTTTTAATTCCGCATTAATTGACCATTAAATTAGCTAGTCACCTATTCACCCCCCTCTAGGTGATTTTACTTTATGCCTTACACATGTGTAGATGGAGCTTCACATCTCCTTTTATACATTGTATATTATGTTTTATGTGGTTATGGTTTAGTCATCTCTTTTCATATAAATGCATGTATGCAGGGGGAGTTAACTTCACGTCTCTCCTCTTCATGAATGTATATAGCATATACACCTTTATTGTTTTGATTTATGCAAAAAGGAAGAAAAATATTATTTATGTCTTTAGTGTTTGTACCCCTTTGTTGATGAATTGACAAAAAGGGGGAGAGAAATTTGGAGTTTTATATATGCATGTTTATTTAATTTGTTACCTTTTACCATTGTTATCAAGAGCATCTTTTGTTGGTATCAAGAGCATGTTTATTTCATTAGTATCAAATATCATGTTTATGCATATTTATGTTGAGCATTCATTGCATATCTTTATGTTTATTGCTATGCATGAGTTAAAGGGGAGCTTCTATGAAGCTTAACTTTAGTCCATACATATATAACTCCATGAGTTTTGTCATCATCAAAAAGGGGGAGATTGTTGGCCCAGAGGCCCTTCACTCTAGTTTTGATGATGATTAACTCATATAGTTATAGTTTACTAATAATCTTGTGATATTTAGTTTCAGATATTTGATCAAGATATTAGTAGGCGGTTAGCTTCAACAAAGATGTTTTGAAGCTTTCACATGTTGATTCAAGAGCTCGAGCGTCAAGATCGTATCTTGCACTCGGTTGGATTCAAGCTCGTTGGATCGTATTTGGATCGAATTGACTTGAAGACGGAGTTTTACAAGAAGACCTCGGTTTGTCTAGTTTATGGTTTAGATCTTGTGTTAAAGATTAGATAGTGTTGATATGCTCAAGTTCACAATACACACACAAGTTTAAAGTTTCATATTTTGGTTTTTTGATTTAACCAGTTTCAGTTTTTCATATATATAGTTTTCATAGATAGATAGAATCAAAACAAGTTTACATTGTTTAATGTATATTAGATTTGATCTATATATATCTATGCTTTATCTATTTAGAAGAACTTATTTTGATAGTCTATTTCATGAGTTTGGAGTTTTGTATTTAAACAAAACTTATTTTTGTATTTAATGTCAAAAATATAGATATAATATCTTTTATGTATATTGGATTCTATCGATATACAATATGCTTCAAAGTTGTTTCAATATCATGCTTTTGTATTTATATGTGTTTTGGAGAAAACGGTTTTCCATTTCAAAATCCTAGTTTTTGGAAAATACGATTTTTGTTTCAAAGGTAAATTTCCATATCACAAAAATGGTTCAAATAGTTTGTAGTATGTGTTGAATTTTAGTCACAAATATTTATATTTCTAAGATAATAAAAGAACTTATTTTTGTTGAATTTGTGTGATTTTATGGTATATAATCAAAGGTAAAAAGACAAGTTTTCAATCTCTAAAACTGCTTGACCTGGCTGTCTGCCGGTCGATCAGACCGGTTGACCATAGCAGAAGTTGGTCGACTGACGTGCACAGGACGTGCACGCAGCCTGGGCTGGTGGGCCAGTCGACCGGGCGGTCGGCCGTCCAGAGAGCTCTGCTATCTGGAAATGGCCCTGGTTGACCGGCCGGTCGACCAATAGAGAGTTGCTGCTCTCTGTATCCGGTCCCGGTCGACCGGGTGGCTAACCGCAGGCTCAACGGTCAAAAAAGTAGCCGTTGGTCGGTCGACCGGGCGGTCGACTGGAAGGGAAAATCTATCCTTTCCTGCTGCCAACGGGAAGAATTTGTTTGAGGCTATAAATACCCTACATTTGAGCTGGTTTTAAACAAGTTTTTCAAAAGCAAAAATTCTCATCTTCCTAAGTGTTTTAGCTACAAGTTTGAAAAGAGTTTTTAGGTTTAAAAGTTCAATCTTTATTTGTTTTAAAGCGATAGAAATTTTAAAGAAAAATAGAGTCTTTTGGGAAGTGGTTTTTGATCTTGATTTCAATATCTATTTGGAGATTTTTCCAATTGTTTTTCTTTATTTCAAACACTTTATTTTCTCACACTTGAGCTTATCATATCTATCCTATCTATAGGATCTTGTTTTAATGAGAAAAATTGGTTTGTGTTGTTGATACCACCAAGAGTTGTAAACCTTCCATACTTTGTGATATCCCTCTAGTGAGAGGTGATTGTGTTGATATCCCTCTTTTGTAGATGTGATTGTGGAGGTTTTGTTGGTCTCCCTCTTAGTGAAGAGGTGATTGTGGTATTGTGTTGGTTTTGTGCCTTGCCTCTAGTGAGAGGTTGTATTTGGTTAGAGAGGAGTTGTGTACTCCCAAGTTGTATTTACACAAATCCTCAGTGGAGGTTCCCTGTGTGGGAAGTCCTGTGTGGTGGACGCTATAGTGGAAATCTTTCTGTGTGAAGGCGGGGACGTAGAGTTGGGTGCTCGAACCTCGAAACATATCTTGGTGTTTGCGTTTGATCCACTGTCTCTAAACTCTCTCTTATCTTGTGCATTGCTTCATATTGTTCATATCATATATATGCTTGGGTTTGTTTGTGTGTCATACTTGTGTTAAACTAAAAGAGCTTCATATAGCACCTCAACTCTTATTCAAAGGAATCAAGAGGAGTTAGTCCAGAGCCCTTCTCCGGGAATTCGGTTACACTCTTTGGTTACACCAAGTGTGTTGCAATTAGTTTTTAAATTTCACATTATTTGTCTTTAGATTAGCCTTACACCTATTCACGTCCCCTCTAGGTGTACTTTCAAATTCGTCAAGGCGAGATGCTGTCGGATTTTCTACTTGCACTTTAAGCCAAGTCGTCCCGGTAACCTCGCCAGGCGCTCAAATGTTAAACACTGTTTGCTGACTGTGCCTCCAGCCTGCTTAGCTCCGCTTGATTATGCTCAGCTGTTACTCTATCACTTGCCATGTACATGCTTGATATGTTATATTACTTGATACCTGTCATCTAGATGCTCATACCTGACACCTGTCTGTATCACTTGAAAACTGATGTATTATCACATGACACCCGACATGTTACTACTTAACACCTGCTCCTGTTATGTTATCACTTACCACCTGTCCCCTGTTATGGCATGACTTATCACTTGTCATCTGCCTGAACACTTGTCATTGGCATGTTAAAACCTGACACAAAGTTATGATTAACTCTTATCTCATGATTATCATGTTACAGGAATGTATTACCTGATCTCTTGTTATGAACTCCCGTTATGCTTGTTATGAACTCCTGTTATGATCAGTTATGTTCCTATCCATTCCCGTAATCTGATAATTATGTTTAATAAGCTATAAAAATGATAACTTACACGGGGAATAGGAGGGAGTGATGGATGCCGGTATGATGCCTTGCTTATAGTAGTAGAATACAAACCTATGATTCGTGTTAGGGATTTCAGGCCCTCAGAAGATGCGTGTAAGGGGGATTTCTGGCCCCCAATGGCTGTGTCCGGGCGGACGGGAACTACTATAAGTATGAGCTATCAGTTCTTCATCAGCTTCCAAAAACCAACTCGACTTACTTATATATGGATGTATGTGTGTTGAGATGTACACTGGGACACATACCTAGATATATAGGTCGGACGAGTATAATAATTAAAGATGCCAACTATGCATCCATTGTATGCTTTGCCTAGTATGCTTTCATCGGATTTCTAGTTTATGATCATTAATATATTATAGTTGCTCACATCCTGTTTTACCACTTGTGTTCTATTCTACTAGTCTCCTGCTCTTATCTTATCATACCATGAGCATTTCCTGCTTAATATCACTTGTTATATATCTACCTTCTTCTGTATGCTTGTGCTTATGACACAGTTTTCAATGCATGTTTATGATTCGAATTTATCGATACAGATGTGCTTATCTATGCACGCCACTTGGCATTCGCATCACACTCGCTGGGAAGTTCTGACTCCCCTGGATCCTCATGTCCAGGTCTTGGAGCTTGGTGCATGTGGATTCTCCCAATTGCTGACCAGAGAGGTGCATCAACAATGAGGATCTCCAGCAGACCATCTGAAGCCCTATCTTTCCAGGCCCCCCTGTGCGTCTCTCGAGTTTTCCTTCTGTAAACTCGTGAGCGTCGTTTGTAATGTTCAAACTTGTACATCTATTTGTATTCTCGCATTTGCGCCTATCGGTGACGTAGTATTCCTGTAATATTGTGTCACATTTGGTGATAAATTTGTAATTGTACTCATATGTTGGAATGTATAATGTACCACGTGCGTCCGTACTCTGATTCTTTCATGTACTAATGCTTAGCGTATATACGTGAGGGTATTTTCGACCTGCGTATATACTTCACAGTAACGTCTCTGTACCTATATGATCAGGGCATTACAGGATGGTATCAGAGCCTAGACTCTCACATCCTCAGTACGTCCAGATGGCAAATTAATGGTAAAGAAATTTGTAACTGGAATGCATAAGTCCTGGTTATACAGTCCAACCATAAGTACAAAGTTATCTATTCTTTCTTGATCATCCTTCCTTTGATTCCTAATCCCTTCCATCTTTCCACTATTTTGGTTTTATACAAACTTAAGATATGATAGACTAGAGAGGTAGCAGCTGGTTCTGAATGAAGCTATTATATGATCTCTTCGGCCAACACTATGAAGTTCAAGAGTTTGGGTATTCTCAGAATTGATCTGCAATCGGGTTATCTTTCAGAAGTCAGTAGTCGAGATTCTCTATGGGTATTTTATATTCTTTGCTATATCTTTCAGAGTGATCGATGCCAGGTATTCAGAATTCTTAATTATCGATCTTCTTTATTATGCTTAGTATTATAAGGGTTTACTTTATCTTCAGTATTCTGGCTCATTCTCGGAGTAATATTAAGTATGTAGCACAGGGGAAATTCTATTGCAAGGCAGTGTTATCAGGTCAGTATTATTCAGCGTCGTTCGAAGATTTAAACAGCAGGAAGTACAGAAGATAATCTATATTCCGTTTATTGTTCAATCAACTTGAGAGCCCTACCTGCAGTGATTCATATCTTGGTATATTTTCCGCCCATGTCTTTCTTGTGTTCATTTTACCCCTTATTGAAATTGTGAGGACGCAACTTTTGTAAGGTTGATGGAATGCAACACCCCGCTCTCAGAATACGTACTTAATTACGTATTCAGATTTTTTTGGTCATATTTTTTAATTTACTTCCTGTATTTGTTTTATATTATGAATTATTTATAGAATCATTTTGCCTTGGATCTAGATTCGTGGACTCGAAATCAGCCCTAGTCTGAACTGGGTACCCGATCCTAGGGTATTGCTTGATTTGATATTTTTGATATTTAAATTTGATCGATTTCAGTTTCAAATATCATTTTCTAATATTTTAGATTTTTTGTGATTTTTTTGAATTTTCCTGAATTAATTTGAAAATCTTCAAAACTGGTGTCGACTAGTACCGCTGACCGATTCTCAGATTTTTTTTATTTACAAATGGAGTTGAATTTCCAAAAATAGATTTTCACTTTATTTTTTAAAATCACATTTTCTATCTAAATACTTTTCTGAGAATTTTCTGAATTTATCAAAATCCGGCCAACCCGGTGTAGACCGGTATCGATAGTTGACTTCAGAATAAGTCCCTACTCCTCCTCCTCCTCCTCCTCTCTTCTCTTTCAATTTCTCCACCACCACCTAAAATCACCACCAAAATCACCATCTCAACCACCACCACTCCTCTTCTCCACCTCCAAACCCAAAAACTCCCCTTTTCCTCCTCTTTTTGGGGTGACCGGCATCACCCCGTGACCTGGCGCCGCTAGCGCGCAGTCGGCGGTAGTGAGCAGCCAGGGGGCCCCCTGGTCCCCAGTGCGCGGGCAGAGGAGAGGGTGAAAGCCCCTCTCTTTTCCCTCTCTTCTCTCTCATCTCTCTCTCACCTCTCTCACCTTTCTGCATTCTCTCTCTGGCCACTCTCTCTTTCTCTACCGTATCTCTTTCTCTCTCCCCTTCTAACTCTCTCTCCCCGTTTCTCTCTCTCCTCTATCTTTCTCTCTCACCTCTTTCTCTCTCTAAATCTTTCTTTCTCTCTCTAACTTTTCTCTCTTCTTTCTCTCCTCTCCTCTTTCTCTCTCTAAAAATGTATATTTGTATTTAATTTATATTTTGGCGCGTGCGCGAGTTCCTGAGATTTCTGAGTTTTGGTTTTTTCATAGATTTAGGCGAGTATTCTCTCCTTGATTTGGGTTCTCCGCTTCGTCGGGTCGATGTGTATTTTATTCTGTATTTAAATGTATTTTGTATTGGGCTGTGTAACAGTATTTGTATGTGGCCGAGTGCTCGTGATTGTACATGTATATGTCTGTGCCTAATGCTTTCCCCAGAGTAGTTCACTTCTCGCACATATACCATGCCTGTGATGTACTATTTTTACTGCATTATACCATGCGTGGCCGACCCCTTGTGGTCATTGGCCTATGGGCCCTTCAACTTTCGGGCTTTCTACTTGGCCTCCGGGCCCTATCAACCTCTGGGCTCTATCAGCCTCCGGGCTTCTCCACTCCATGGTCGTCTAGATATTATCACGCTTGTATGTATACTCGTGTGGTACGAACATCTCTTGCAGGTACTCTCGTACCGACTCTGGGTTTTTTCTAACTCCCGGGCTGGCTACCCAATGGTTCTAGGACTGTATCCTTATGGGTTTCGTGGTAGCTACCGAGAGTGCACGTAGACCCCGAGCGTACTTTAGCCTCTGGGTTCTCCCACCCACTACCTAGAAAGAGAAGTGCACTAAGACCGTCAGGTCATTCAGTTCCGCTAGCACTCAGCGCTTTACTGAAGGTTCACCTAGAGGGGGGTGAATAGGTGATGGCTAATCTAAAGGTCACTTAATGATGAATGATGCAAATAATGCGGAAGCAAAAAGCAATTATGACCTAATTAAATATTTTACACTAAACACTATGTATAACACAAGAGTGTTGCCGAATTCCCCGTGAAGGGCTCTGGACAAACTCCTCTAGATTCCCCTTGAATGGGTTGAGGTGCCGCGTTGGCTCTCTTGGTTGAATACAAGTGTTAGCAACAATCGCAAGCAAGTATATCAATATGAGCACAAATGAATATCTAGCATATAAAGATGAGCACAATAAAAGTATGCAAGATATAAAAGAGACAAAGAGAGAGAGAGTGAGCAATCGCAAACACAAGGGTATGTTTCGAGGTTCGAGCACACTTGCTCTACATCCCCGCCTTCGATACACGAAGGATTTCCACTATGCAAGATCCCAATGGATCTCTCTTCGGTGTCGCAACACCTACAAGCCCTCGGACTCCCTAGTCCCGTACACACGCAAGCTCACTAGCTTGCCGAGGCCGCACCTCAAACCACCGAGTCCGCACCCGAACTCAAAACAGCGCGGACACACACGTCCGCCTCCTCAAAGTAACAAAGATGAACTTGGTGATCACAACTCTTGATCACCTAAAATCCTCTCACAACAAAACCTTATAGGAAGATATAGCAATGGAAAGCTCAAGTGTTTGTGAGAAAAACAAGGAAAGAGATGGTGGAGGAAAACTCAAGAAATTCTCTTTTAACACACTCTAAATAAAATCCTCCCTTTTGATTGGAAGTATTTGCACTCAAATATGTGGAGAAAACTCTTTTAAAAGAATGGGAAAAACTGGCTCAAAGCTCTCCTAAAATCTTAACTCAAAACAATGACCAAACTCCCAAATTTATAGGCCAGAAAAATATAGCCGTTGGGGTCTGTCAGAGCTGCCAGTCGACCCGTGCGGTCGACCGCCAACGGTCAGAAATCCGACCGTTGGAGCCAGGTCGACCGCCGGGTCGACCGACCCACTGGAGCTGACAGTCTAACTCTCTGTCGGTCGACCCGTACGGTCGGCCGAACTTTCCAGAGAGCTCTGCTCTCTGGAGCGGTCGACCGGCACGGTCGGCCGTCCTCCAGTACACAAAGGCGTGCACGTTTGTGCACGTCGGTCGACCGGTCCGGTCGACCGACTCCAGGATTAATCGACTTATAAATGCTACTAGTCGACTTATCCGAAGCCTGAAACAGTTTTCTGGGATTAAAAAGTTAGTCTTTTTGGCTCAAATAAAATCCCATAAAATACATAAAAATCTACAAAAATAGTTTAACCAATATACTTTGATAAACAAACATGCTTGCACAAAATCAAGGCATGTTATAAAAGATTGGACTATTTTTGTAACTTGGAAATATTTGGCTCATGATAAAAACTGTTTTTCCAAAATAATATTTTTCCAAAACATGTTTTTTCAAATCTTCATCAAATACAAAAACAAGATATACTTTTAAGGCATAGTGTGTATGGATATGATCCACTACACAATCATAATGAAATATCTATGTTTTTGTCAATAAGCTCTAAACTTGGTTTTGGTTTAAAGATATGTATATGAGAAATACCAAAAACCAAAATAGTATTTTTCCAAAATGAAAAATCTTTTCTAAACCAAAAAATCTTTTATGAAAACATATCTATCAAGAGTGTGTGTGTATATGTACTTGAGCAATCCACCAACTATCTATCCTTTACATTTTACTCTAAAACAAAAACAAAATCTTATACCTAGATACAAGTCTTGATCTTGAAGTCTTCCCTTGAAGTCTTCTCATCCTCTTGACTTGGTCCAAGTGCAATCCAACGAGCTCAACAAATTGACGTGGTCTTGATGCATAGGCTCGTGAATGAACCGGTGCTAGCTCCAAAACTTGTCTTAAAATCCTTTGTTGAAGCTCCACACCTACTAAGATCTTGATAATGAATCTGTCACTAATTAAACACAAGATCATTAGTAAACATAACTTCATGAGTTGATCATCATCAAAACTAGGGTGATAGGCCTTTGGGCCAACAATCTCCCCTTTTTGATGATGACAAAACTCATGAGGTTATATATGCATGGATTAAAGTAAAGCTTCAAAGAAGCTCCCCCTTAACTCATGCATAGACATAAATAATAATATATGATAATGAAGCTCATAAATATGTATGCAAGTATGGAGATAAAACATGCAACAAGCATAAATCGAAATCTTTTTCTCCTATTTGCAATACAAAAATATATGCATAAACATAAATCTTACTCAACCATGCATATAAACCCAAAATCTTTCTCCCCCTTTTTGTCAATCATCAACAAAGGGGTCAAAGTAAAATCAAATCAAACAAATTTTTCTCCCCCTTTTTGTCAAAAACAAAGAGATCAATAAGGGGTAATACAAATCAATCAATAAAGATTTATATGCGATATACATTCATGAAGAGGAAGACTCTAAGTTAGCTTCCCTACACATATGCATTACATGAAGAAGGGATAACAAGCCCTAACTCACATAACACATATTATGTAATGCATAAGAGGAGATGTGAAGCTCCCCCTACACACGTATATCATATAAAGAAGAGTTGTCAAGCTCCTCAATCTATAATATACTCAACATGAATCTATATGTAGAAGAAATGTTAAACTCTCCTTGCATATAGGAAATACATGTCAAAATATTTTAATTTTTCTAATTTTTTTAAAATTTTTTAAAGGTATCAGAGCTCTTGTAAAACAATCAAATTTTTAAGATACCAAATTGAAAAATAATCATTATTGTAAAAACATATTGATACCAATTGAAATTTAACAAATATGAAGTTGAAACATATTGATACCAATAGTAAAAATAATGATCAAAAATTTTTATTTTTCATCATAAACTTTGTGTTTTTTTAAAAAATGTGAACCAATTGAAAGTTAAGCACATGAAAATCATATATATGTATGAAATGAGTATACCAAGTGAAATTGATACATACATATATAAGAAACTAAAATATGAGTATATACAAAAATTATCAATTTAGATACCAATTGAAAGAATTCAATGATACCAATTGACATAACAATAAGATCAAGTGTATATCTCATAACCTACCACCCTACATATGCTCAATATAGAAGATTTTCAATGAAGCATACAAAGCATAATCGCCCATCCATCCTCCCATAGACGGTAGGGGTTTTCAAAAATAAATTTGAAAATAGTATAGCATTGAAAATCACTACCAAATGAAGAATTATTAACTAGTTAAAGATAATTTTTGAAAAACTAGTTAAAGATCCTTTAACACATGAAGTCAAAGCATATGTATTTCATAAAACATAATTAGATACACAAAAATTTAAGCACTCATGGTCTATAAGGCTCAAAATGATTTTAACAAAAGTGTGAGTGTTAAACGATCATGTAACTAGCATTTTTATGAAAATAGTCAATGAGGCTCAAAAAGATCATAAGTCACATTTTTAACAAGAACACGAAAAATCATTTTTCATCAAAACACTAATCTTCATGGTATATGTATGATTAATCCTATCCTAACAATACACATACATATCCAAAATCTAAAAGAGTCTATTAAAGATGTTTGCATGAAGGCAAGAGACTCACGGGTATACATGTATATTTATTAGATTTGAATTAAAATACATATACATGAAGTAAAGTATGAAAATTGGCAAAAAACATGTATAAAAGAGAATCATCAAAACTAGTCTATACATATGCATATAGTGGATACAAATGAGCATGAAGTTCAAATATATACGAGTCAATTGTAGTTCACTATTCATATATGTATAAATGTAAGTTTGACACATTTTACATCTAAGCATGTAAATACCACATGAAGCACACAAATCATAAAACATGAACATGCTATGAGTATATGAAATTAAAAGCATGTACATAAAAGTAGGAGTTTAGAGATTGTTACCAACTCCAAAGCTCCTAACATGGTGGTTGTCCCACCAAAGCTCCTTGATAGCGATGCATCCATATATGTGTCCATCAAGTCCAAGTGCATCTACTACCAAGGCACCAAATCTCTCACGTCTTGTGAGAGCCCTCACCTACATCAAAAGCAAAAGGTGGGGGTTTTGGTACCCATATTTTCTTGGGTCCACGGGGGTTAGTCTTGTAAGGAACCCAAAATCTTTTATTAGCAAAATTAAAATGATCTAACCTATCATAACAAAATTTTGCTAAATGGCCTTTGCGGCCACAATGTATACAAGTGTACACCTTAGTATGCTTATGTGTAGGAGTGTGATCATGTTGTGCAACATAAGCAAATGCATGGTTATGATGTGCATGAATGTGTGGAGTTTGTTTCTCTGAAAACATTGACTCCAACCTAGAATGATTAAAAGCACAATAGTTCATTGTTGAACTCAAACCATCCATTTTATTTTTCAAATCTTTAATCTCGTTAGTGGTGGCATGTAAAGCATGATGAGATAAAGAATCATTTTTCTTTTTCTTTTGTGAAACAAAATCTTTTCTTTTTCACAAATTTTTCTTTTTAAAGACTTATTTTCTTGAAAAACAACTTCTCTTTGTTTTTCTACCAAATCAATTTATTTTTCAAAGTAGTGTTCCCTTCACATAAATCATTCAATTTAGAAAGCAAGGAAACATTCTCATTTTTCAAATCTTTATTTTCTTTTTCTAAGCATGCCATTTTATTTTCTAAACATGCAATGTTAGATCTAAATGTATCATGTTCTACATGCATGCAAGCAATGTTCTTTTTCAAAATTTTATTATCCTTTTTAATCATGTCATATTTCTCAAGCAATAGTTGACAAAAAGTAGATAGCTCATCATATGACATGTTATTATCCTCATCCTCGGATTTGGTAGTTACCTCAAGGGGGTTATCCCCTTGGACCATATAGCACACGTTGGAGGTGTCGCTTCCAACGTCCGAATCACTCCCCGCATAGTATTGATCATTTTCGCCGAGGGAGATGAGGGTATTCCAAACTACAAAAGCCGAATCAAAATTAGAAACTCTAGATAAATAAACATTATCTAGGGTAGACTTTAAAGCATGAAGGGCTTTTGCATTAGCCTAAAAATTCTTACCATCTAAACAATATGCATTATTAGTAGTGGCAAGATAAACATGATAACCTAAAGCTTTGAGGTACAAGGACATCTTCACCTTCCATATATGGATGTTAACAATGTCAAACATGGGTGGTGACATGAAGTCCATGGTGTGTGTACAAAATATGTGATTAGCCTAAAAATGAGGATCTTTAACTCTAGGTTGTTAGACCAAATCAGAGTACCAAGCTCTGATACCAATTGAAGGTTCACCTAGAGGGGGTGAATAGGTGATGGCTAATCTAAAGGTCACTTAATGATGAATGATGCAAATAATGCGGAAGCAAAAAGCAATTATGACCAAATTAAATCTTTTACACTAAACACTATGTATAACACAAGAGTGTTGCCGAATTCCCCGTGAAGGGCTCTGGACAAACTCCTCTAGATTCCCCTTGAATGGGTTGAGGTGCCGCGTTGGCTCTCTTGGTTGAATACAAGTGTTAGCAACAATCCCAAGCAAGTATATCAATATGAGCACAAATGAATATCTAGCATATAAAGATGAGCACAATAAAAGTATGCAAGATATAAAAGAGACAAAGAGAGAGAGAGAGAGAGCAATCGCAAACACAAGGGTATGTTTCAAGGTTCGAGCACACTTGCTCTACATCCCCGCCTTCGACACACGAAGGATTTCCACTATGCAAGATCCCAATGGATCTCTCTTCGGTGTCGCAACACCTACAAGCCCTCGGACTCCCTAGTCTCGTACACACGCAAGCTCACTAGCTTGCCGAGACCGCACCTCAAACCACCGAGTCCGCACCCGAACTAAAAACAACGCGGACACACACGTCCGCCTCCTCAAAGTAACAAAGATGAACTTTGGTGATCACAACTCTTGATTACCTAAAATCCTCTCACAACAAAACCCTATAGGTAGATATAGCAATGAAAATCTCAAGTATTTGTGAGAAAAACTAGGAAAGAGATGGTGGAGGAAAACTCAAGAAATTCTCTTTTAACACACTCTAAATAAAATCCTCCCTTTTGATTGGAAGTATTTGCACTCAAATATGTGGAGAAAACTCTTTTAAAAGAATGGGAAAAACTGGCTCAAAGCTCTCCTAAAATCTTAGCTCAAAACAATGACCAAACCCCCAAATTTATAGGCCAGAAAAATATAGCCGTTGGGGGTCTGTCAGAGCTGCCGGTCGACCCGTGCGGTCGACCGCGACCGGTCAAAAATCCGACCGTTGGAGCCACGGTCGACTGCCGGGTCGACCGACCCACTGGAGCTGACAGTCTAACTCTCTGTCGGTCGACCCGTACGGTCGGCCAAACTTTCCAGAGAGCTCTGCTCTCTGGAGCGGTCGACTGGCACGGTCGGCCGTCCTCCAGTGCACAAAGGCGTGCACGTTGGTCGACCGGTCCGGTCGACCAACTCCAGGATTAGTCGACTTATAAAGGCTACTAGTCGACTTATCCGAAGCCTGAAACAGTTTTCTGGGATTAAAAAGTTAGTCTTTTTGGCTCAAATAAAATCCCATAAAATACATAAAAATCTACAAAAATAGTTTAACCAATATACTTTGATAAACAAACATGCTTGCACAAAATCAAGGCATGTTATAAAAGATTGGACTATTTTTGTAACTTGGAAATATTTGGCTCATGATAAAAACTCTTTTTCCAAACCAATATTTTTCCAAAACATGTTTTTCCAAATCTTCATCAAATACAAAAACAAGATATACTTTTAAGGCATAGTGTGTATGGATATGATCCACTACACAATCATAATGAAATATCTATGTTTTTGTCAATAAGCTCTAAACTTTGTTTTGGTTTAAAGATATGTATATGAGAATACCAAAAACCAAAATAGTATTTTTCCAAAATGAAAAATCTTTTCTAAACCAAAAAATCTTTTATGAAAACATATCTATCAAGAGTGTGTGTGTATATGTACTTGAGCAATCCACCAACTATCTATCCTTTACATTTTACTCTAAAACAAAAACAAAATCTTATACCTAGACACAAGTCTTGATCTTGAAGTCTTCCCTTGAAGTCTTCTCATCCTCTTGACTTGGTCCAAGTGCAATCCAACGAGCTCAACAATTGATGTGGTCTTGATGCATAGGCTCGTGAATGAACCGGTGCTAGCTCCAAAACTTGTCTTAAAATCCTTTGTTGAAGCTCCACACCTACTAAGATCTTGATAATGAATCTGTCACTAATTAAACACAAGATCATTAGTAAACATAACTTCATGAGTTGATCATCATCAAAACTAGGGTGATAGGCCTTTGGGCCAACATTTACCACTAGATTTGTCAAGGCGACATGTTCCCGGAATTTCTACTTGCACTTTAAGCCGAGTCATCCCGGTAACCTCGCTAGACGCTCTATTGTTAAAAACTGTTTCCTGACCGTGCCTCCAGCCTGATCAGCTCTGCTTGATTATGCTCAGCTGTTACTCTATCACTTGCCATGTACATGCTTGATATGTTAACACTTGACATACTATTACTTGATACCTGTCATCTACATGCTCATACCTGACACCTGTCTGTATCACTTGACAACTGAGTGTTATCACATGACACCCAATAAGCTACTACTTGACACCTGCTCCTGTTATGTTATCACTTACCACCTGTCCCTTGTTATGGCATGACTTATCACTTGTCAGCTGCCTGAACACTTGTCATTGACATGTTAAAACCTGATACCAGTTATGATTAACTCTTATCTCATGATTATCATGTTACAGGAATGTATTACCTGATCTCTTGTTATGAACTCCTGATATGCTTGTTATGAACTCCTATTATGATCAGTTATGTTCCTATCCATTCTCGTAATCTAATAATTATGTTTAATAAGCTCTAAAAATGATAACTTACACGGGGAATGGGAAGAAGTGATGGATGCCGGTATGATGCCTTGCTTATAGTAGTGGAATACCAAACCTACGATTCGTGTTAGGGGGATTTTAGGCCCTCAGAAGATGCGTGTTAGAGGGATTTCTGGCCCCCAATGGCTGTGTCCCGGCGGACAAGAACTACTATAAGTATAAGCTATCAGTTCTTCATCAGCTTCCAATAACCAACCTTGACTTACTTATATATGGATGTATGTGTGTTGAGATATACACTAGGACACATACCTAGATAAATAGGTCAGACGAGTATAATAATTAAAGATGCCAACTATGTATCCGTTGTATGCTTTGCTTAGTATGCTTTCATCAGATTTTAGATCAGATTTTCAGTTTATGATCATTACTATATTATAGCTGCTCACACCTATTTTACCACTTGTGTTCTATTCCACCAGTCTCCTGCTCTTATCTTATCATACCATGAGCATTTCCTGCTTAATATCACTTGTTATATACCTACCTTCTTCTGTATGCTTGTGCTCATGACACAGTTTTTCAATGCATGTTTATGATTCAGATTTATCGATACACGCATGCTTATCTATGCACGCCACTTGGCATTTGCATCACCACTCGCTGGGGAGTTCTGACTCCCCTGGATCCTCATATCCAGGTCTTGGAGCTTGGAGCGTGTGGATTCTCCCAGTTGCTGACCAGAGAGGTGCAGCAGCAACAAGGATCTCCAGCAGACCATCTGAAGCCCTATCCTTCCAGGCCCCCTGATTGGTAGTGAAAAGTGCATTTTTATCATGACATTTACCATCACATTTTCATATTTATTCATATAATTCTGCACATTTACTAATATTTTATGATTTATTATGTGCAGGCCTTGAGTTCTTATTTTAATAATAAATAAAGCCTAAAAGAAGCCTAAAAGCCCATATTCAAGCCCAAATGCAAAAGTGCAAATATTAATTGTCAAAATTGCAAATACACAAGGGCCAAAGTTACAAATATTAAAGAAGAGGGAAGGATAGACTTCTATTCAACCCTAAAAACTTGCAGATGAGGATAAAAGCTAAAGAAGGAGAATTTAAGATCACAAATTCGTGGATAAAAGATTTGGGATCTAGGTAACTTGATTCCCAAGTTATATCCAAATCCAAAGATTAAGAGCCAGGATGCAGCTTCCAGAAAGAAACGACCAGATGGACGGACCAGGAGAAGCCACGCGCCAAAGCGCGTGGCCAGCCGCCACCATAAGGCCGCGGAAACGCGGCCCAAGCCGCGTTTCCGCGGCAATCCAGTCATATCCAGGGAACCGCCTTCGTGGACGACTTTGACTGGGACTCCACCTCCTTTTGCTCCTATAAATACCCCCTGCAGTGCAACCGAGAGAGCGTCCAGAGCCAGAGGGCCAAAATTTTGATCGAGTTTTTTCCTGCACACAAAAAAAGTATTTTAGATTTAGAACAAAATGTGCAAGTGCTCAATTCGAATCCGCGGTAGCAGTGGCTATGTGGGTCGTGATACTCAGGGAGGGACTAGCGATAGAAGCGTTTGTAAGTTATCTCTAAAAATTATTTTCTTTAAGTTAACAAAAAGAATAGTTAAAGTTAAGTTAGGAAGAAGGCGGTAGATTATGAAGATGGAGGATTAGAGGTGGTATTTATAATGAGATGAGAAAGAAAGAATTGGGAGATGGTGATTTAATCTACAAAAATAAAAGAAAAGAAAAGAAAAGAAATATACACTAACCTAGTTTGGTTGAAGAAAAACGTGAAATCCTAACACTTTCTACCTTGCTTTGGAGGCGTTGAACGCATAAACCATAGGATCGATCTCAGTCCCCTGTTCGCATTATATCATCAAGCTTGGGCAAGTATGAAGTGATACGTACCTTGAGGAGGAGAACATCACCATGAAATATCGTTGGCACCCACCAAGATTCGTTATACTTGTGCTTTGGAAATCACTTGCATGCTCATCATAAACCAACAGAGATAAAATAGAAAAAGAGAAGAAAACAAAAAGGAAAATAAAGCAATGACATAAAAAGAAAAGTTACCTTTATTACTTGATACAATGGAAGAGAAGAGAAGCATACATCGGTGTCACTCTCAACATAGCCCTCTCCCTCACTTACATAAAAATTAAAAAGGAAAAGAAAACCTAAACTACAAGAAAGAAGAAAGCCTAAAACCCTAGATTTGGCCCTCTGGCTCTGGACGCTCTTCTCGGTTGCACTGCAGGGGGTATTTATAGGAGCAGAAGGAGGTAGAGTCCCAGTCGAAGTCGTCCACGAAGGCGGTTCCCTGGATATGACTGGATTGCCGTAGAAACGCGGCTTGGGCCGCGTTTCTGCGGCCTTATGGTGGCGGCTGGCCACGCGCTTTGGCGCGTGGCTTCTCCTGGTCTGTCCATCTGGTCGTTTCCTTCTGGAAGCTGCATCCTGGCTCTTAATCTTTGAATTTGGATATAACTTGGGAATCAAGTTACCTTGATCCCAAATCTTTTATCCACGAATTTGTGATCTTAAATTCTCCTTCTTTAGCTTTTATCCTCATCTGCAAGTTTTTAGGGTTGAATAGAAGTCTATCCTTCCCTCTTCTTTAATTTGCAACTTTGACCCTTGTGTATTTGCAATTTTGATAATTAATATTTGCACTTTTGCACTTGGGCTTGAATATGGGCTTTTGGGCTTCTTTTAGGCTTTATTTATTATTAAAATAAGAACTCAAGGCCTGCACACAATAAATCATAAAATATTAGTAAATGTGCAGAATTATATGAATAAATATGAAAATGTGATGGTAAATGTCATGATAAAAATGCACTTTTCACTACCAATCACACCCCCACACTTATCTTTTTGCTCGTCCTCGAATAAAAATCAAAGAGAAAAAGAAAAGAAAAATTAATCTAACCTAACTCACTTTCGTAGGAATCACGGTTGCACTTAGCATGTGCAACAAGCCGTTAAACCCCTAGGTTACCCTAGAGGACGAGTGTTGTCTCGTGAGGGTTTTAGCAGATTACACCCATAAAATCCATAAAAAGAAAAATATTTGAAATACTTTTGAAAAGACTAAGTATCTATAAGTTTTTAGGATCCTCATTTTTATTCATTCTTAAACTTAGTCTTTATAAAGTAAATTGTTTTCATTTTTAAGTAAGGATCAAAATTGAATTTTGTGTATAGTCTTTTTCGTTACCAAAAATCATATGCATCCTTATGAATTTTTACTAGGAATTCCTTAACTTGGACTTTCATGCCTCTTTAATTTTTTTTTAATATGTATAACTCATCTAATTTTCTTTCGTATAAGCATCAAGGCTTCTTGAGGCCCTCATACCTAACTAATTGACTATTAGATGTGTTAATACATATATAATATTTCTCAGTTTTCTTGGCTTTCTAATCCACCCATATAGCGAACTTAAAGTCGATGACTCCTAAACCGGTCGGTTTTAGGGCACCAGGTGAGAAAACACCCCGCGGACTCAAATTCGAGTGAACTAGGCCACAAAACTAAGGACTTTATTTTATTTAGACTTCACCTTTAGGCGTGAATACTTATGCTTCTTGAGGCACATGTATCCAGCTTAATTGGTGAATTTAAATTTTTTTTTTTATGCGGCACAAGGGTCTTTGTCTTAGAATCCTAGATATGCATTGGGTATGCACATTTCATTAAGGTAAAAATTAAGACTAACTACTTATTCAATTTCTCCTCCTATACCTAAAATTCAACAATTTATTTATTTTGACCAAGTTTTTAGAAATGCTAATCATGATTATCCTAATTCTTAAGACTAACTTAGATTTCTTTCAAAAGATAAGTCAAAATATTGTCCTTTTTATAATTTTTTTAATGTTTTTTTATTAGCAAATTTTTGTTCATACTTGTACATCTCTTTGTATTCTCGCGTTTATGCCTATCGGTGATGTAATATTCTTGTAATATTGTGTCACATTTGGTGATAACTTTGTAATTATACTTATATATTGGAATGTATAATGCACCACGTGCTTCAGTACTCTGATTTTTACATGTATAATGCTTAGCGTATATACATGAGGGTATTTTTGACCTGCGTATATATGTCGCAGTAACGTCTTTGTACCCGCATGATCGGGCCATTACAAGATGGTATCAGAGCCTAGGCTCTCACATTCTCAGTACGTCCAGATGGTAAATTAATCGTAAAGAAATTTGCAACTGAAATGCATGAGTCCTGGTTATACAGTCCAACTATAAGTACAAAGTTATCTATTATTTCTTGATCATCCTTCCTTTAATTCCTAATCCCTTCCATCTTTCCACTGTCTTGATTTTTCGTAGCCTTTATATAAACTTAAGATATGATAGACTAGAGAGGTAGCGGCTGGTTCTGAATGAAGTTATTGTATGATCTCTTCGGCTAACACTATGAAGTTCAAGAGTTCGGGTATTCTCAGAATTGATCTGCAATCGAGTTATCTTTCAGAAGTCAGTAGTCGAGATTCTCTACGGGTATTCTCTATTCTTGGCTATATCTTTTAGAGTGATCGACGCTAGGTATTCAGAATTCTTAATTATCGGTCTTCTTTATTATGCTTAGTACTATCAGGATTTTCTTTATCTTCGGTATTCTGGCTCATTCTCAGAGTAATATTAAATATGTAGTACAGCGGGAATTCTATTGCAAGGCAGTGTTATCAGATCAGTATTATTCGGCCGTTCGAAGATTTAAACAGCAGGAAGTGCAAAAGATAATCTATATTCTGATTATTGTTCAATCAACTTGAGAGCCCTACCTGTAATGATTCATATCTTAATTGTATATTTCCCGTCCATGTCCTCCTTGTGTTCATTTTACCCCTTATCAAAATTGTGAGGACGCAATTTTTGTAAGGTAGATGGAATGTAACACCCAGCTCCTGGAATACGTACTTAGTTGAGTATTTAGATTTTTTGATCGTATTTTTTAATTTACTTCCTGTATTTGTTTTATATTATGAGTTATTTATATAATCGTTTTGCCTTGGATCTGGATTCGTGGACTCAGAGTTTGCCCTAGCCTGAACCTGGGACCCGATCCTAGGGTATTGCTTGATTTGATTTTTTTGGTAATCAGATTTGATCGATTATAGTTTCAAACATCATTTTATAATATTTTATATTTTCTGTGATTTTTTAAAATTTTCCTGAATTAATTTGAAAATCTTCAAAACCGGTGTCGACTAATACCGCTGACCGATTCTCAGATTTTTAATTTACAAACTGAGTTGAATTTCTAAAAATAGATTTTCATATTATTTCTTAAAATCACATTTTTTATCTAAATATTTTTTTCTAAGAATTTTCTGAATTTATCAAAATCCAGCCGACCCGGTGTAGACCGGTATCGATGGTTAACTTCTGGATTTTTAATTTGAAATGGGATTTTATTTCTGAAAATCAATTTCATATTATTCCTCAGGATGATGTTTTCTATCTCTAGGTATTTTTGGGGATTTTTCTCAAACAGTTAATATTTTTCGACCTTATTATAATATTATATTTTTTGGAATCTTTCTTTTCTTTCTTTCTTTCTTTCTTACTTTTCCTTTCTTTTCCCTATCACTTCACCGTCGACCTAGCCCACATGGGCCGATCACATCACATCGCCCCCTTCCCATCAATCATCCCCTCTCCTTTTATTTTTCTTTTCCTTTTCTTCTCTTTTTCCTAACTTTCTTCTTCTACTTTCTCTTCTTCTTCTTCTCCATTTGGCCGGCGCCCAAGCGCTGCACCTCTCTGGTACCTCGACCACCATCACCGGTGAGAGAAGGCCCCAACTCCGGCGGCCAAGCCCCCTCTCCTTCCCTCTCCTCCATCTCCAACAACATCAACCACCTTCATCTTCTTCCTCTTCCAAACCACCACAATCTTCACCTTATTCTTCTTCATCCTCTTCAAATTAACCACCACCACCATCTTCTCCACTCCAACTTCACCCCCACAATACCCTACTCCTTCTCCTCCTCCCATCTCCTACAATTTCTCCACCACCACCTAAAATCACCACCAAAATCATTTTCTCTACCACCACCACTCCTCTTCTCCACCTCCAAACCCAAAACTCCCCCCTCCCCCTCTTTTTGTAGAGGCCGGTGCCACCCCGGGGCTTGGCGCCGCCGGCGCGCATCCGGTGGCCGTGAGCGGCCAGGGGGCCCCCTGGCCCCCTGTGCGCGGCAGAGGAGGGGCGACAACCCCCCTCTTCTCTCTCTCATCTCTCTCACCTCTCTCTTCATCTCTCGGCCGCTCTCTCTCTGCTGTATCTCTTTCTCTCTCTCCTTCTAGCTCTCTTTCTCTGTTTCTCTCTCTTCTCTCTCTCATCTCTTTCCCTCTCTAAATCTTTCTCTTTCTCCTCTTTCTCCTCTTCTCTTTCACTCTCTAAAAATATATATTTGTATTTAATTATATTTTTGGCGCGTGCGCGAGTTCTAGGAATTTCAGAGTTTTCAGCTTTTCTGGAGATTTAGGCGAGTGTTCTCGTCTTGATTTGGGTTTCCCCACTTCGTCAGGTCGACGTATATTTTATTCTATATTTAAATATATTTTGTATTGAGCTGTGTCCTTGTATTTGTATGTGGCCGAGTGCACGTGATTGTACATGTACATGCCTGTGTCGAATGCTTGTACTAGAGTAGTTTACTTCTCGCACATATACCAAGTCATGATGTACTATTTTTACTACTTTATACCATGCGTGGCTGACCCTTCATGGTCGTTGGCCTCCAGGTTCGGGCTTTCTGATTGGCCTCTTGGCCCTATCAGCCTCCGGGCTTCTCCACTCCAGTTAGTCTAGATATTATCATGCTTGTATGTGTGCTCGTGTGGTACTAACATCTCGTGCAGGGACTCTCGTACCGAGTCTGGGTTTCTGTCCATCCCCGGCCTGGCTAGCCAATGGTTCTAGGCCTGTACCCTTATGAGTTTCATCGTAGCTGCCGAGAGTGTGCTTAGACCCCGAGCGTACTTTAGCCTCCGGGCTCTCCCTCCTACTACCTCGAAAGAGAAGTGCGTTCAGACCGTCTAGTCTTTTAGCTCTGTCTGGTAGGCGTGCTTAGCGCTCAGCACTCTACTACTAGATTTGTCTAGGCGAGATGCTATAAGATTTTCTACTCGCACTTTAAGCCGAGTCGTCCCGGTAACCTCCCCAGGCGTTCTAATGTTAAACACTGTTTGTCGTGCCTCCATCCTGCTCAGCTCCATTTGATTATACTCAGCTATTACTCTATCACTGGCCATGTATATACTTGATATGTTAATACTTGACATACTATTACTTGATATCTAACATCTACATGCTCATACCTAACATCTGTCTGTACACTTGACAACTGATGTGTTATCACATGACACCCGACATGCTACTACTTAATACCTGCTCCTGTTATGCTATCACTTACCACCTGTCCCCTATTATGGCATGACTTATCACTTATCACCTGCCTGAACACTTGTCATTGGCATGTTAAAACCTGACACCAGTTATGATTAACTCTTATCTCATTATTATCATGTTACGAGAATGTAGTACCTGATCTCTTGTTATGAACTCCTGTTATACTTGTTATGAACTCCCGTTATGCTTATTATGAACTCCTGTTACGATCAGTTATATTCCTACTCATTTCTGTAATCTGATATTATGTTTAATAAGCTATAAAAAGGATAATTTACACGAGGAATAGGAGGAAGTGATGGATGCCGGTATGATGCCTTGCTTATAGTAGTGGAATACTAAACCGACGATTAGTGTTAGGGGGATTTCAGGCCCCCAGAAGATGCGTATTAGGAGGATTTCAAGTCCCCAATGGCTGTGTCTCGGGCGAACATGAACTACTATAAGTATGAGCTATCAGTTCTTCATCAGCTTCCAATAACCAACCTCGACTTACTTATATATGGAGGTACGTGTGTTGAGATGTAAACCATGATACATACCTAGATATATGGGTCAGACAAGTAATAATAATAAAAGATGCCAACTATGTATCCATTGTATGCTTTGCCTAGTATGCTTTCATCAGATTTTACATCCGATTTTCTATTTATGATCATTACTATATTATACCTGCTCACATCCTGTTTTACCACTTGTGTTCTATTCCGCCAGTGTCCTACTCTTATCTTATCATATCATGAGTATTTCCTGCATGATATCACTTGCTATATATCTACTTACTTCTGTATGCTTGTGCTCATGACACGGTTTTCAATGCATGTTTATGATTTAGATTTATCGATACACGTGTGCTTATCTATGCATGCCACTTGGCAGTCGTATCACCACTCGTTGGGGAATTCTGACTCCCCTGGATCCTCATGTCCAGGTCCTAGATCTTGGGTGCGGATTCTCCCAATTGCTGACCTGAGAGGTGCAGCGGTAACGAGGATCTCCAACAAACCATCTGAAGCCCTATCCTTCCAGGCGCCCCCTGTGCGTCTCTCGAGTTTTCTTTCTATAAACTCGTGAGCGCTATTTGTACTGTTCATACTTGTACATCTCTTTGTATTCTCGCACTTGCACCTATCGGTGATGTAATATTCTTATAATATTGTGTCGCATCTGGTGATAACTTTGTAATTGTACTCATACGTGGAATGTATAATGCACCACTGCTTCTGTACTCTGATTCTTGCTTGTACTGATACTTAGCGTATATACGTGAGGGTATTTCTGACCTGCGTATGTACGTCATAGTAGCTTCTCCGTACCTGCAGGATCGGGGCGTTACAGGAATAATAGATGAAAGGAATTAATACTATTGACAGATGAATATGTTGGATCATGACTCATGTTTGTCTTGGTATTGGGTCATATCATATTGACACGACTGCGAATCTGGGTCAATCCTAACTCTGACAGATACTGCTTCGATTCATATATCGATGCCTTGCTGAATTTCGAGGACAAAATTCTTTTTATAAGGTGTGTAGGATTATAACCCTCCGTTCCCAATGTACGTATCTCAACACTAGTATCTGATAACAACAAAACCATGTCACGCCCTGCTTCCCAAAATATGAAGTAAGGGTATGTGACAATGGCCAGCAGATACCCACGAAGAGGAAAATCTCTTTCATGAATACCTTAAGCTGTCAAAATGAGCAGGATAGCACATATATATGTATATACAACCAAGCACGGAGATAAAATCACATATATGAAATACAGAATCATCAACAATATCAACTACCATATCTGAATAAGACAAGTTAAGAAAAAGAAACTAAACTCACCGGAGAACAATTGAATCGGAATATGTTCTATGATCAGCTCTCTATACCAGCTTTCTGATCTAGATACTGAAAAATAAAAAAGGTCCGTCAGAAGCGGACAAGTAAGTGTACACGATTCCTTCTCCTTGATTTTCCTGTTGAATTTAATATTGTTCGTTAATTATTAATTTCTCTATGTCATCATGTTCCTGATTATAATTAACATCATGTGATCATGATTAATAGTGCGTACACACTGCATTATTCTGAATGTACTGTTAATCGCTATATTGTTCATTTTACCTTTGGTTCCTGATATCATCATCTATTCCATCTCATGATCATGTTACTTTATCTTACATATCTGTTTGCATCTCTTGACTGTTCATGCATGCATCCAATTAAAGTTGACATTATTTCTTGTATGTGTTAGATCCTGGTACATAAATCTATATTGATCAATGGATAAGATTATTTATCGATTGATATTGTGACCTGAATTGTTCGAGGACAATTGAATAATGATAATCAGATGTAATGACTATCTTGATCGTTTACAATTTTCAAAAATTATTGAAGATTTAATATTGAGAAAATTGACATTATTATATTAGATTAACTTACGATATTTGAATGGTTATGCATATATATTATATGAAATGAAAGAATTTGTGTTACCGAAATTACGGAAAAATATTGTTGCCATGTATACTCTGATATACACACTGATATTGATTAACTCCAATTATTTAGGTAGCACTGATATATAAATACTTTCAATGGGTAGGGAAATTGATAGAGGAGACAGTGTTGGTATTTTCAGTGAACCTAGAATATAAGTCGCGCAACCGAATTGAGGGTTCCACTGCAGAGTTCCCGGAGATAACTGGCATCCATCTGATATTACTACTATTACTATTACTGTTATTGAGTACCTAGCGGTACGGGCCTGTTTCAGTGCCAGGCATCTGGAGCTGTGGTCCCGAGTAAGTACGTGACCCACCTAAAGCACAGAACCTATCTCTATATATCAATTTCAAATAACAACAATTCAATAATATACTTTTGATGATAAATTACAGTATATAAAATATAGTAAGCATGTAAATGTTAAACTGTTAACATATGTAACTCCATGCATGCACGGTCTTCTTGTACATGATCTATCATCTTGATTTTTCCTGTTATTGTTATTACTTTTAGTTCCCAATATTGCAAATCATATTGTTCTTATTTCAATGCCTTACTTGCACTGTAATAGTATCTTCATATTCTCTCTTTTATTATTTTTCTTCTTTCGTGTACTCTGCTTGTCCGTTTCTGACGGACCTTTATTATTTTTTCAGTATCTAGATCAAAAAGTCAGTATAGAGAGTTGATTGTAGAACATATTCTAGTTCAGTTGTTCTCCAGTGAGTTTAGTTTCTTGTTCTTTACTTGTCTTATTCAAATATAGTGGATGATATTGTTGATGATTCTGTATTACACATATGTGATTTTATCTCCGTGCTTGGTTGTATATGCATATATGTGTGCTATTCTGCTCATTTTGACAGCTTAAGGTATACATGAATAATGAATCTAAAGGTAATATAAACTGACAGATAAAATACCAGTAGAGTACCAAAACACTAGATCATGTGAAATAAGGTCATGTATGTATGCTATGACATGTATATAATGAGCATGAAGCACCTGGACAAGTAATATCATATATCATAATCACCATATCACTAAAACACAAGATCACAAGTTAAGAATAACATGGCAAGTCTAGGAACATCATGTAGTCAAGATTATCTATGTCACAAATGATAATTCTAAGTCTAGTACATTTTATTACCCTAATTAATGCAGCCATTCTGCGCCCCATCCGACAGGACAACTGCATATTAAACAAGTGATGCGTTAGCGGATCCTGATGCAGGGAGAAACAGTTTACTGTACTCAGGTTTCATGTAACATGTTATGTAACAGGAGCGTGCATAAATAACAAGATCATGTGTGGCATCCAAACCCATAAGGGGTTGCCCTTCCAAGCACACCTCCCTGAATTTCTCCTGTTACAGTCTCCTCTAGTTTCCCCGGCTTGGTTAATTTTATTAATCAATTCAAGTGCAAGACAATGTGTGACTTAGCATGACAGGATTAGGGATCAGGATCAATAGTTTCAGTGCTAAATAGTGATTACAATATATATCAAAATTTCAAGAACATAAAACTCAAGGTTGTCTTTTGTATATATGTGTAAGAATTTGGCTCACTTACTACAATGTAAGGTATTCACGAAAGAGATTTCCCTCTTCGTGAATATCTGTTGGTCATCGTTACGTACTCATACTCCGTATTTTGTGAAGCGGGGTGTGGCACATAAGCTCGGCCAAGGGGGAGAGAATGGTGCACTGGGGGTTCTGCCCAGTGGGAGAGAAGGCACACAAGGGTGTGCACCAATGGAGGTGGGCTCGGCCTGCACGTAAGGGAGGAGGAAGGGGAGAAGGCCGTGAGGGAGGGGGTCTCGCCAAGGAAGGGTGGTTGTGGTGAGGCTCGGCAGCAAGGGACTGCGGCAAGAAGCTGATGGAGGAGAAGGTCTCCGGTGGTTGCCAAGGCCTAATGGAGGGGAAAATTGTCGAGTGTTGGCCTGCGGGGGTGTGGCGGGGCCCATGGTAGAGGAGAGGGAAGATGGGATCCGACGGCTATCGTGGAGGAGTCAAGGTAGGGGAAGATTGGGTGCGGCCTTGGGGGATGCCATGGCTTCGGGGTGGTGCATAATGAAGGATGAGTGGTGCGGTGATGTGATGTTGTTAACGACGGCTGAGCAGAAGGAGGAGAAAAGATAGATTAGGGTTTGTATTAGGGTTAATCAAAGAGTTAGGAAGAGATTAGGAAAGAGATGATTTGTATATATATATGAATGCGACTTTTCAAAATTCACATTCTCTTCTTATTAATGAAATGTGACTTTTCAAATTGGTGGTTCAATTTCAAAATCTATAGGTATAGGAATCAATGTTGGCTTAGGAATGTGTCCAAATTGGATAAGGATACCGGAGTCAACATAGATTCAAAAATTGGAATTGAATTACAAAGTTGTGGATCGGGTCACATTCATATTCAAGTTCAATTTACTTAAAATGTAAACTTGCCAATTTATCCAGGCTTTGGGATTGGTCAAGTTCAATATGTTGTGAGAAAATTAAGTCTTGGTTAAATTCTCAAAGACACCATGTTTCTTGGTTCCTATTTATATGGCTAGGGCAATCGAAAATGGTTGAAAATAAATTAGGTAGAGTTTTTTCTTTCCTATCTTTCACTATGTTGATTAAATGACTCATTTGTGCTTCTAGCCTATTGATAGTTGGGTAAAATTATTTTCGAACTGAATCACGTTTTCTATACTCATTTCTAAGTTAATAGGTTCTTCTTCTATTGTGGGACTTGGAAATGGAGTAAGGATTTTGGATTTGAAAATCTTGATGGGATTGTGAGTCAAACATGTTTTGAAATTAGTTTTAAGACACAATCAAGGCTTCAATACTCTTAGTCGATTCAGATTTTTCTTCATTGGGTTGATCTTGATAAAGAGTATATGAAGCTGGATGTTGGTAAGGTTGTTTATAAAATGACTCGGGAGAGTTGTTCCCTACTGACTCTGTGAAGAGTGGTGATGATTATTCCAGTCTTGTTATAATATTGGGACTGAGATATATACTAATTCGGATAAGACCAATCCGACATACTTGATTGGTTAAAGTTATGAAATGTCAGGTGTTGTAATATCCGAGTCAAAAGAGGTCGATGTCACGTATGGTTCACTATATGCATTAAATAATTATAATTGTAATTAATATCACAAAGATGTCAAAAAATGAAAACAAAAACAAGCAAACATATAAATAAATAAACAAAAAAAATCTAGCCTAAGTTGGGTAGACCTTAGACCTAGACGACTCCTAACTGGTTAGACTGTCCATGGAGGGTATATTTTAGAATATGACCACAAGTTAATCGGCTAGGTAGGGGCAAGAGGTATCCGTGCCTAAGCAACGGGCTTAATTATGTCAAACCACTATTCTTCGAGATTTCGCCTCTCAATCCTCAACTTTTGACACCGATTTGGCAAGAGTCAAATTCACAACTTTTTCCTTAGGTCAGTCTCCTATTAAGTCTCTGACGTCTCTAGGGCCAACGTCTACTCAGTTTTAAGTTAGGATAGGTTAGTGAGTGAGGAGATGACTTGTGAGCTAAGGGAGGGTAATAACTTCCATCTTATCTTATTTATAGAACAAGCCCTTAATACAGTTTAATGCAACGTGTACATGTATATAAAAAGCAACATTTAAGTAATATAAATAATTCTAAAGTGTTCCTATACTACATGCTATGCACATATACCTTTGCTCTAGCAATCTTTGGTTGGCCCATAGGCCCATCACTCTAGGTTGATGATGATTAACTCATGTAGTTATAGTTTACTAATAATCTTGTGATATTTAGTTTCAGATATTGATCAAGATATCTAGTAGGTGTTTAGCTTTAACAAAGGAGTTTTGGAGTTTTCACATGTTGATTCAAGAGCTCGCACGTCAAGATTGCATCTAGTACTCGGTTGGAGTCAAGTTCGTTGGATCGCGTTTGGATCTAGTCGGCTTGGAGATAAGAAGACCTCAGTTTATTTTTAGTATGTTTAGATCATTGTAAAGATTCGATAGTATTGATATGCTCAAGTTCACATACACACAAGTTTAAAGTTTGTTGGTTTTGATTTTCGGTTTAACCGACTTTTGGATTTCATGTCAACTACATAGATATATATATATATATATATATATATATATATATATATATATATATATATAATATATATATATATATATATATATATATATATATATATATATATATATATATATATATATATTGGATTCTATCCATATACAATATGCTTCAAAGATGTTTCAATATCATGTTTTTGTATTTACATGAGTTTTGGAGAAAACGGTTTTCCATTTCAAAATTCAAGTTTTAGAAAATTCAATTTTGTATTAAGCCTAATTTTCATATCACAAAATAGTTCAAATTGTTTATAATATGTTTTGAATTTTAGTCACACATATTTGTATTTCAAAGATCTTATAAGAACTTATTTTTTTGAAATTTATGTGATTTTATGGGATTTAATTGGAGATAAAAAGACAAGTTTTTAATCCCTATAAAAATCTAGCCAAACAAACTGGTGGTCGACCGGACCAGTAGTCGGTCGACCGGCATGGTCAACCGATGTGCACGAGGACATGCACATGGCCAGCCTATTCGGCCGATCGACCGCACGGTCGACCGACTGAAAGCACTCCACTCTCGGGTGGGAACCGGTCGACCGGGCGGTCGACCGAGCGGTCGACCGGAGGCACAACGTCATAAAAATGACCGTTGGCCGGTCAACCAGGCAGTCGACCGGAAGGGCATTTCTGCCCTTTCCTGGCTGTAAACGGGCAGATTTTTGGGAGGGTATAAATACCCATCTCTTGAGCTGGTTTCTTCATGGTTTTTAAGAGCAAAATTTTTCTATCTTTTTAAGTGTTTAACAGCAAGTTTTAAAAGAGTTTTTGGGCTAAAAGATTTTATCTTTATTTGTTTTCAAGGGTTGGAGAATTCAAAGAAAAATGGAGTATTTGGGATATTGGTTTAGATCTTCATTTATATCTTATTCTAGTTGTTTTCTCAAGTATTTTTTCTTTGTGATTTGATTTTCAAACACCTTCATTTCTCACACTTGAGCTATCTATCTATCCTATCTATTAGGATCTTGTTTTGTGAGGAAAATTGGTTTGTTGTTGTTGAGACCACCAAGAGTTGTAACCTTCCTTGTATTTGTTGGTATCCCTCTTGTGTAGAGGCGATTGTAGAGGTTGAGTTTGGTTGTGTAGGTATCCCTCTAAGTGTAGAGGTGATTGTGGTTGGAGTGTTGGCTTTAAGCCTTATCCCTGTAGTGAGTGGTGATTGTTGTTTGGTTTAGTGCCCATCCCTCTAAGTATAGAGGTGATTGTTGTTGTGTCTTGCCTGTAGTGTAGAGGTTGTTGTTGGTTGAGAGAGGAGTTGTGCACTCCAAGTTTGTATTACCCAAATCCTCAGTGGATGTTCCCTGTGTGGGAAGTCCTGTGTGGACGATATAGTGAAAATCCTTCTGTGTGAAGGCGAGGATGTAGAGCAGTGGCTCGAATCTTGAAACATATCTTTGTGTTTGCGATTGATCCACTATCTCTTAACTCTCTCTCTTATTTACCTTGCATTATTTCATATTGTTCATTCATACATATATGCTTGGTATTGTTTGTGTGCCTCATTTGTGTTGAACCAAGAGAGCTTTACATAGAAACTCAACTCTTATTTAGAGAAATTTAGAGGAGATAGTCCAGAGCCCTTCACCGAGAATTCGGCTACACTCTTTGGTTATACTAAGTGTGTTGCAATTTATTTCTAATTCCGCATCATTTGTCATTAGATTAGCCTTATACCTATTCACCCCCCCTCTAGGTGTACTTTCATCGTTAATAATAATAAAATGCAACGAATTAGACACATGTCTAAATGAAAGTCTAAATATTTTTTAGCATTTACAAGCAACCATATTACTATTGAGGTTAGAATAACGTGCAGAATATGTTAAACAGAAAAACTATAAACTGAAGTAGCTAAATCCTTCAATTTCAAGCAATCTGCAAGAAACTACAGTTAGTAGTTTACCACAAATGCCGCAGAAACGGGACTTTTGCCGCATTTGCGTAGCACAGTTGTGGGCTCTGATGCTCTGCCTTCTTTGACAGAGGCACAAAATAGCAATATGTCCACTGCAGCTCCTAGTTTTCAAATATTAGCCCTTGCACCTAAAAATAGAGAAGAAAAGTTAAACCGTTTAAAGTAAATCAAAAAGAAAGAAAACTTACCATCTCTCCCCAGCAACGGCACCAAAATTTGATTGAGAAAAACTTGCACACCAAAAAATACAGAGTTTAGAAAGTGCTAGGTTTTTAGTTTTTTTTTTTTTTTAAGAGAATGTAAATTTTATATATCCAAAATGTATATACATACACTTGCCTAAATGACTGGCCAGATACTACATGTTAGCAGTCATACAAAGTATTCCCACATCCCCAAAACATCCGCATATATGCTACCAAAAACCAACAGAACTGTGCACCCAAAGGCAGCACAGTTCTGCCAGAACAGCCCATAAGAGCGCAGAACCAGATCCATGTGTATAGCCCTCCACGTCCTCCTATTCCTTGCCTCCTTTGGTTAGCATCTGCCGAACCTTCCTTGACGACCCCACCTCCACAGGCTCCAAACGAAGGCCCTCAACATCAGACTGTTGCTGGACAGCAGCCACCGCACACTGTCCAGTCTTCTTCTTCCCCTTCCCCTTTTTACCAGCTCTATCCCCTCCCACAAAACCAGCATCCAGGCCTTCCTCAGGGCAAATTAGAGTTGTGGCCGGTTCTGCCGCCAATCCAGTTACTGGCAGCCGACCAGCCCCCACAACAGAATTTCCAGCAGCACCCAGACAGTCCGGACAGCAGCACAACAGCCCCTCATCAGAGTTGCCAGCACCTGCAATCTCCTGTTCCACCCCCACAGCCGGCGCATCAACAGCCTGGGCCACCCTACCCACCTCCACCTCCTCCACAGACTCCAATCGAAGGCCCTCACCATCAGACTGATGCCGGACATCATCTACATCCCGCTGTCCAGACTTCTTCTGCTTCCTCTTTTTACCAGATGTAGCCCCACCCACAAGACTAGCCAGGCCCTCCGCCGGGCAAGCAAGAGTTGCGGCTGGTACTGTCGCCATTCCAGACTCTCCTGGCAGCAGACCAGCCCCCACCTGGCCCGGATAGCAACACCCAGACAGCCTCACCTCAGAATTGCGAGCACCAAAAGTCTCCATGTCCTCCCCACAGCCGGCGCATCAGCAGCCTGGACCACCATTGCCCCAGACACAGTTGGGACAGTCCGCCCAGCTGAAGCCTCCCCAACCTTTGGCTTGCCAACTGGAGGTACATTAGTCGCCCGGACCACCCCCACAGCCGGCACATCAGGAGCCTGGACCACCTTAGCCCCAGACACAGTCGGGACAGGCTGCCCATTCTCAGCCAAAAAATCCCCATTCTTCGCAGGTGAAGCCTCCCCTAACTTATGCTTCCCAACAGGAGGTCTACCCCCCCATATATCCAGCATCATCTACATTATTTCGCTTATCTACCCCACCAGGCTGAAACTTCCTCTTAGGCACATAAACTGGGTAATTCCTCCCCACTCTATCTTTGTTGCACCCTCATCACCATGGCTAAATGTCTTGCATTTCTTACAGTATTTAGGTGCAAACTCAAACACCACCAGCTGATCATAAACTACGCCCATAGGCAGTTTTACTTCCACCACAGTGACCAGCTCCTTCGAAGCATCCACCTCCACCAACACACGCACGAAGGAGAGTCTCTCTTTAGTTCGGGTCATCCTATCCGTAGTGATGGGTTTCCCAACCTTAGACACAATCTTACTCAAAGCCCTGGCATTCCAACAATCAAGCGGAAGGTCCGGCAATTAAATCCAAACTGGAACAGTAGTCAAATCTTCACTCCCAACCTGAAGCATCTCGGCATGATTTTGAGTATTAGGTTTCGGCCGTAAGCGAAGTACGGACCGCCATTAAAAACCTTCAACCTATCATCCTCAGATTGAAATTTAAACACAATCCATCCCGACCGATGGATCCAATGTGTACATTCTACTTTCCATCCTTCCCGTAAACTCCGGACAGCCCCCATACCGGGGAACTTTCCAGCAAAAAGGCCCACCAAACACAGCCCCCATGCCTGTTCAACCACATCTACATCCTCCTCTTCAAGCTGAACGATGTCCCCTACATCTTCAACCTCATCCAACATGATCCCTTTACCCAAATTACGGTTATCTCTAAAAAGATTCACCCATGGGGCCTTCACCACACTCCCTACACCCTTCTCAGGCACCCTAGCAGAAGAACCATCACCCTGAATTACCCCAGCAGCAGCCGGTTCTGACTGGGGCAAATCAGCAAACACCTGATCTGCCACCAGCCCCCCTTCATCCTCCAACAGGGTGGAGCACAAGCCCTGCTGCTCCGTCAACTTCCCTTCATCCTCAATTTCGAAACAGAGTCAGCAGAGGAAGAAACATAGCTACTTTCCTCCAACTCGTCATTAGGATCTTGCTGACACATACCTTTAGCCGAAAGCTGTTCAGCCACCGCCTGCTTCTGTTGAATCCGGCTAGATCCAGCAGCATCAACCTTGGATCTACCCTTAATCACCCCCTATCAACATCCATGGCTGCCCCAGACCGAGATCTGGTTGACGGCCTCATTTGATCAAAGGAGAGAACAGCCGGCTCTCCCACCAGCCCTCAAAAGGGGCAGGGAAACCCGAGTTCCAGATCAGAGATCAACCCAGGAACAGAGGGAAAAGACCAAGAAGAAGAGGCCACGCGCACTATAGAAGAGCCAGGGCAAGCTTCCACCATGGGGGGAAAATCACCCTATGAGAGCTTCTCTCTCTAACTCCTCTGACTGACTAGGTTTTTAGTTTTACTGCTATTTCAAGTGGATATGTGGGTCGTGATCTACAAGAAGGGACAGTGATAGAAGCTTCTAAGAAAGTTCTCTTTTTTATTTACTTAAATAGGCTAAAGATCTTTCTTCTTAGTTTAAAATGAAAGGAAAAAAGTGTTAAGTTAGAAGATGAGACGAAGAAAGAAGTAGATGATGTAAGATAATGTTGTTGGTTTTTAAAAGCAAAGAAAAGAAAAGAGAACTAAGTTAAAAAGAACCAAGCAAAAGAAAAAGAAGAGCGATTTTGAAAGTAGAATTCAAAACTAAGAAATGAAAGTAAAAAAAAACTTAAGAACATTCGCCTCTTTGTGCTTGCTTACCTTAGATCCGTTACAACGATTCATCTCGGCTTGAAGTCGAGCATAGCATGATATAGGGGATCTTTCCCATTCCCATTCTAGACTATAAAATAAAGGTGCAAGCTAAACTAATTTAGAAATGGATCTTCATCACGATAAACCATCTGTGGAACTTGCAAGCGCAAGGCAAAATTAAGGCTATCGAATTCAGTTGGATTACAAGAACCTCAAAGAAAACTAAAAAAACAAGAGGAAGAAGCACATAAAATGCAACCTTCGATTGAAAAAGAGTAAAGATGGAAGAAAAGATGAAACTTACACCGGTGTCACTTCTCGACACATCCTCCTTCTCTTTTTCTTATGAAACTTATCTTTGATCTCAGTTTCATAAATAAAAATGAAAAATTACATAAAAGAAAATAAAAATCCTAAGTTAGAACTAAAGAATAGCCTAGCCTATACCCTCCGCTGAAGTGGTGCCCCTTTCCCTTTAAAATGCAGGTATTTATATCCAAAACTGGATAAGGGAGAGCGTACGAAGATATGGGCAAAATCTCTTACGCAATAGAAAAGATATTCTGATAAGGTTGGAGATAAAGCTGGAGATAAATTTTTATTTCATCTCTTGATCTTCAGTTGATTGTGTCTTATCTCTCTGAATCTTCTGAATATACATCCCAATTCTTTAGGTATCCCTTTGTATATTGATAAGGTTGCATTTGAACTTCTAATTTGCCTCTGTATCCTTGATTTTTCAAGCCAACCAAATTGATTCTTCTAAATCTAATTTTAACAGTATTTATTTGGCTTTATCTTCAGTTAACCAAATAGATCCAATTAAATCAGAATTTAACTGTCTTATATTTGGTCTTATCTTCTCTCCCTTCATTGAGACAAACCTGCAAAATAAGACATTAAGACAAAAAATTAACAGGATTTATTACAAGATAGATATAGGAATATAATAATAGATATGCAATAAACGTGTACAATCATACCTCTATACCTATCTTTTGCTCATCCCCGAGAAAACAAAGAAAAATAGAGCTTGAAATTACACCAATGTGAAGCTCAAGGATGTGTTTGAGAGTGAAAATCAGAATAGAGAGATTTTAAAAGCAGAAAAACTCAATTAATACTTTAAAATTAAAAGTACAAAAAAAACTTTCAAAACTTTCTCTTTGAAAGAAAAAAACGTGATTTTCATTAGAATTTTTTGTTGTAATAATTCAATCCCAATGACCCTTTATCTAAGTTTTAGAAAAACACTTTTAGAATTGTTTACCTGATTTAAAAGAGAAGAATTTCACCCTCAGAATTCAAATCTCCACGTTTTAAAAATATTTTAAAAATACAAATTTTAAAAACTGGCCATTACTGCCATTCTGGCAGTCTGTCGGTTGACAGGCCTGTTGACCGGCCATTTTAAAAAAGTTGATTATTGGATATTTGTCGACCGATCGGGTTTAACCGAGGCCAAATAGGTTACAGTCAGTCGACCGCAAAGGGGAACGGTCGACCGGGAACATGTACCAACATGCACAACCTCTCTGCCAGAGGTTTGGTCGACCGTTCGACCAACCATTCTGACTTGTAATAGGCACGGTCGACCGCCCCCAGTCAGCTGACCCAGACCAAAACTATATTCAAGGTCAATTTTGAAAATAAAAAATTTTTAAATAATTTTTGTATGGATTTTGAAAGGGGTAAAGACATGTATAGCAAGAAGATACAAGTTTTATACTTCAATAATAATATTAAGAAAAATATGGAACACGTATCAAGACTAAACATGTCAACAACACTAATACAAAATTAACTATACTAAAAACGTGTATCTTTATATGTGTATATCTTTGAACCTCAAATCTATATTCTACTCTTAAACAAATTAGATTCATACAAAGTTCTATTCGATTACAAGAATCTTCAAGCGGGCTTCTCTGATAGTGATGTTAAGTGCTTTGAGCTTCAATCCCGTTACTTGATTATCCTTGAGTCATCAACACCTTCCTTTAGAGGAAAAAACTTGTTAGATCTTCTTGAACCCTAAAACACACTTAATACACTTAAACTTGATTAGTACTAAGTAACTACATATGCTTTGTTATCATTAAAACACAAAATCGGTAATTGTAACATTTGAACCAATAGAGCTAACCTAATCTAACATACTTTCGTAGGGATAACGGTTGTACTTAGCATCTGCAATAAGCCGTTAAACCTCTAGATTACCCCTAGAGGACGAGTTTGTCTCGTGAGAGTTTTCAGTGGATTACACCCACAAAATCCATAAAGAAAGAGAAATAAAGTGTTAGTATTTTGAAAACACATTTTGAAAAGATGAGAAAATATTTGAAGTATTATTCTAAAAATTCAAGTAATCTATAAGTTATAGGAAAATCGAAATTTTCATTTCTAAACTTAGTCTCTACTCAAAAACTTGTTATCAATCAAGGTAAGAAGTCAAACTGTATTTCACGTCTAGTCTATTATTTTATCCTAAGTCATATGCACTTTTGTGATAGTGAAATTTGACTCGGGGTTCTTCAACTTTAACTCTTATGCCTTATTTTTCATATTTTTGGTGGTATAATTTCTTAGTTCTATTAGGCTCTCTAATCTGTCCATGTAACGAGCCTTATGTCGGTGCTCCCAAACCGGATAGTTTAGGGCACGGGTGAGAAAACACCGCAAGGACTTAAGGACTCGAGCAAATTAGGCCACAAAACTTAAGAATTTTATAAATTACATGGACACTGTTAGGCATAAATACTTATATTTTATGAGGCACAAATACCTGGCTTAATAGGAGGATTATATATATATATATATATATATATATATATATATATATATATATATATATATATTATATTCTTTTTCTCTTTTTTTTATAAAACACAAGAATCTTTGTTTTGAGCCCAAAGTGTGTAAGTGTATAAAGTATGCATATTTCATCAAGGTAAAAATCATGACTTAATTACTTTTTTGAAATCAAACAAATAATCTTATTTTGACCAAGTATAAGAAATTCTAATTATGATTCTCCTATTTCTTAAATTAACTTAATTTCTTACAAAAAATAGGTCAAAATATTGCTTCTCTTTTTAAAAAGTTTTTAAAAGCAAAGAAAATATTAAATTTTTTTTATAAATGAAAAGAAAGCCTATGTTATGTTAGAACCCTCTCCCACATCTATCTTATACATTATCCTCAATGTATGAATTGATGCATATATGCATGAAAAAAAAAGAAAGGGAAGGAAACATGTTACCTCAAGGTGGTGGTTCCAATGGTGGTCGGATTGGGCCAACCATTGCTACCCAATCTAAATAGTGTGAATTACCTAGGAATCCACCTGAATGACCTCTTTCCTATTACATAGTTACAATCCCCAATATGAATATGATCATGCATGATCCTATCATGAAAATCATTCCCTTTATATGATCAATCTTGAAAAATCATCACTGAGTCATTATGGTCTATACCTTGGTCCAACAATAGAATGTGATTTTGTAGAATGGATAATTTGAGCTCTGAGACGAAAGAAACTGGAACCAACACTGACTCTGGTATATGACCCAAATCAAGTTTAGTTTCAAGAGTCAGCTTCAGTTTAAGAGTTGAGTCCAAATCAAAGAGTTGAAATTCACATTCTCTTCCCATCAATGGAATGTGACTTTCCATAATTGGTGGTTCAATTTCAAAATCTATAAGCACAAGAATCAAAGTTGGCTCGAGAAATGGGTCCAAAGTAGGTAAAGATACCAGAGTCAATATAGATTCAAAAATTGAAATTGAATTGCAAAGTTGTGGATCGGGGTCACATTCATATTCAAGTTCAATTTTCTTGAAATGTGAGCTTGCCAATTTGTTCAAGATTTGAGATTGATCAAGTTCAATATGTTGTGAGAAAATTGAATCTTGGTTCAGTCTCCAAGACACCATGACTCTTGGTTCCTATTAATATGGCTAGGGCAATCGGAAATGTCGAAAATGTATTAGGTAGAGTTTTCTTATTCCTATCTTTCACTATGTTGATTAAATGACTCATTTCTACTTCTAGCCTAATTATAGATTGGGTAAAATAATTTTAGGACTGAATCAAGTTTTCTATACTCATTTCTAAGTCAATAGGCTCTTCTTCTTATTTTGAGATTTGGAAAATGGAGTAAGGATCTTGGATTTGAAAATCTTGATGAGATTATGAGTCCAATATGTTTTGAAATTAGTTTTAAGACTCAATCAAGGCTTCTATACTCTTAGTCGATTTAGATTTTTCTTCTATGGTTGATTTTGATAAGGAGTATATAAAGCTGGATGTTGGTAGGTTGTTGATAAAATGACTCGGGGGAGTTGTATCCTTACTGACTCTGTGAAGAGTGGTGATGATTATTCAGTCTTGTTCATAATATTCGGACTAGGGCACATACTATCTCAGATAAGACCAATCTGGCATACTTGGTTGTTTAAAGTTATGAAATGTCGGGTTGGTAATATCCGAGTCAAAAGAGGTCGATGTCAAGTACGGATCACTATATGAATTGGAATAATTATAATTGTAATCCATATCACAAGTATGTGAAAGACAAAAAGGCAAACAAACAAACAAAGAAAAATCTACCCTAAATTAGGGTAGATCTTAGACCTAAATGACTCCTAACTGATTAGACTGTCCATGGGGGTAAATTGTAGAATCTGACTACAAGTTAATTAGTCAGGTAGATGCAAGACCAGTAGGAGATATTCATGTCTAAGCAACGACCTAATTATACCAAATCACTGTTCTTTGAGGTTTCGGCTCTCAATCCCAACCTTTGACACTGATTTGGTAAGAGTCAAATTCAAGCAACTTCCCCCTTAGGTCACTCTCCTATTAAGTCCGAGATGTCCCTAGGGCCAACGTCTACTCAGTTTTAAGTTAGGATAGGTTAGTTAGTATAGAGATGATTTGTGAGCTAAAGGAGGGTAATGATTTTCCCACCTTATCTTGTTTATAGGACAAGCCCTTAATTCAGTTTAATGCAATGTGTACATGTAATTAAAGAGCAACACTTAAGCAACATAAACAGTTCAAAAGTGTTCCTATACTACATGCTATGCACGCGTACTTTTGCTCCAGCACTCTTCAACAGTAATGAAATATAACAAATTAGACACGTACCTAAATGCAAGTCTAAATATTTTTTAGCATTTACAAACAACCATTTTACCGTTAAGGTTAGAACAGTGAGCAAAATATATTAAACAAAAAATTATAAACTGAAATAGCTAAATCCTTGAATTTCAAGCAACCTGCAAGAAACTACAGTTAGTAGTTCACCACAAATGCCACAAAAAACGCGACTTTTGCCGTGTTTGCGTGGTACAGTTGTGGGCTCTGATGCTCTGTCTTCTTAGACAAAGGCACAGAGTAGCAATATGTCTACTGCGGCTCCTAGTTTTCAAATATTAGCCCCTGCACACAAAAATAGAGAAGAAAATGTTAAACCGTTTAAAGTAAATTAAAAAGAAAGAAAACTTACCTTCCCTCCCCAACATCAACGCCAAAATTTGATTGAGATAAACTTGCACATAGAATAATATATAGTTTAGAAAGTGCTAAGTTTTTATGCTATTGCTATAGCTACTGGCTATGCAGGTCTTGATCCACAAGTAGGGACTGTGATATAAGCTTTTAAGTAAGTTCTCTTTTTTATTTACTTAGATAGGTTAAAGATCTTTCTTCTTAGTCTTAATAGAAAAGAAAAATAAAGGTATTAAGTTAGAAGATGAGATGAAGAAAAAAGAAGATGATGTAAGATGGAAGAAAGGATAAAACTTACACTGGTGTCACTTCTCGATACAACCTTCTTCTCTTTCTCTCATGAAACTTATCTCTGATCTCAGTTACATAAATAAAATGAAAAATACATAAAAGAAAATCAAAATCCTAAGCTAGAACTAAAGAACAGCCTAACCTATATTCTCTTCTGAAGTGGTGCCCTTTGGCCTTCAAAATTGCAGGTATTTATAGCTAAAACTGGATAAAGGAGAGCGTATGAAGATAGGGGCAAAATCTCTTATCCAATAGAAAGAGATCTTCTGATAAGGTTGGAGATAAGATTCAAGATAAATTTTTATTTTATCCTCTGATCTTCAGTTAGATTGTGTCTTAGCGCTCTGAATCTTCTGAATATACATCTCAATTCTTTAGATATTCCTTTGTATATTGATAGAGTTGCATTGGACTTCTGAATTTGCCTCTATCTCTTTGATTCTTCAAGCTAACTAAATTGTTTCTTCTAAATTTAATTTTAACTGTATTTATTTTGCTTTATCTTTAGTTAACCAAATAGATCTAATTAATTCAGAATTTAACTGTCTTTTATTTGGTGTTATTTTCTCTCCCTTCATTAAGACAAACCTGCAAAAGAAGACATTTAGATAAAAAATTAGCAGAATTTATTACAAGATATATTTAGGAATGTAATATAGATATGCAATATACGTGTACAATCAGTGACATCACCAGCCTGAAGGATATCTTATCCAGGGCCCAGAAATACATGCAACTAGAAGAGGCGAAGCGGGGCTCGATGAGCCAACCTCCTAAGCAAAAGAATGAAGGGGAGAAGGCGAAGCAAGCGCCTGCTCTTTCGAAGAAGGTCCCGAATAGGGAGCACGATGGTTACAAGAAGCATTCATAGCAAAGCTCTTCACAGATCCCTTAGAAGTCTATAGAATGATGCTGACTTTACTCCGTTAAAGGTTCTCCTCAATCGCATCATTAATGCCATCTAGGACCAATCATGGGTAAGGCGTCCAAAGCCTCACTCTCTCCTAACCCGAAGGGCCCCGGAGCAGGCGATTATTGTACCTGCCATAACGGGATGGGACATCACACTGTTAACTATTACTCCCTCCGGAAGCAACTATAGGAGCTTGTCAATCGGGGTATCTTAAAAAGTTCATTCTCAATCTAGGACAACCCTCAGTGGCCAACGTATAGAAAGCATATTTCAAAGCTCTGCAGTAGGATGATCCGACGAGCCGTGCACTCGTCAACTACGCGAGGTGGATGCACTTTCAGCGTTTGCCCACTAGAGAGCACCCCCTCTAGAGAGAAGTCCATCTACATCAACAAAGGGCCGCAGAAGCAACTACCCATGGTGCTGATTGGTTCCCCTCTTTTTCTAAATAAGCTATCTCATTTTCCGAAGATGATGCCTACACCGTGCACTTCCTGCACAATTATGCCTTGATTATCACAATGCACATTATCAGCTATCGAGTCTCTAGGATCCTAATCGATAGTGGGAGTAGTATGAACATCTTGTATGAGAGCACCCTAGACAGGATGAAGAATACTCCAGAGATTGCCTGGGTACTAATCTATCCCTAGACCCAGTCAAATCTATATGGGTTTGATGAGAATGAGACACGCTCGCCCGACATAATCTCACTTTCAGTTCGTGCTGATCCTTACAACATCATCATAGAATTATATGCGATCGACATGGCATCCCCTCATAATGCGACCCTCGAGCAACCATGGATTCACATGATGAAGGTAATCCCATCCAGCTACCACCAGCTTCTGCGGTATCCACTCCAATGGGAATTGTGAACATACGAAGGAACCAAGCCATGTCTCAGAGTATTGTTGCCATCGCCTCGGAGTGGTCTAGATGATCAAGGAGAGTGGAGGCAGCCTCAATCAGGACCTCCCTCCAGAGATGAAGTAGAAATAAGTAGTTGCTCAATAACAACCACAGAGCGGCAGGGGCCGAACGATGAACTTTTCTGCTGAAGAGGAGGCTTTGGACAGTCGGTGGAGGAAGACGCAGAGCCGGTCTTTAGACCCATCACATCTGGAACGAGCCCTCCGAATCACGCAAATGATCTGGCAGATGAAAAGGTATGATTTAAAGAGTTTTTATTTAATAACTGGATGTGTTCACCTAGTCCTCAACAGATATGCTAGGAGTAGATCCATCCATCATCTGCCACCGGCTCCCTATCGATCCAGAGATTTAACCGATGAAGTAAAAAATCATGAAAAATGAACATAAAGCGATTTGAGGCCCTTATGAAGAAGTCGACCGATTGCTGCGAGTGAACTTCATCAGGGATACTCATTGCCCAGAGTGGCTCGTTAATCCAGTCTTAGTGAAGAAGAAGAGTGGTAAATGGAGGGTTTGCTTCTACTTCACCAACCTCAACCAAGCATATGCCAAAAAACAGCTGCCCTCTGCCAAGGATCGACAAGCTGGTGGATGCAACCGCAGGCCATGAGCTACTTAGATTTATGGACGCCTACTCTGTGTAAATCACATAGAGGGGGGTGAATAGTGACAAGCTAATCTAATTCAAATAATGCGGAATTAAAAACTAAATAAGCAATTAAAAACTATTACACTACACACAACGTATAACACAAGAGTGTAGTCGAATTCTTGGTGAAGGGCTCTGGACTCTCTTCAAGATTCCTCTAGATTTAGAGTTGAGGTGCCACTTTAGCTCTCTTGGTTGAATATAAGTGTGAGCAAACAATTCAAGCATATATCACTTAAGCACAAGATATATTAAGCATATAAAGAGATAAGCAATATAAGCATGCAAGATATATAAACATAAGTGAGAGAGAGAGATAAGTAATCACAAACATGGGAGAACTGTTTCGAGGTTCGAGTACACTTGCTCTACGTCCCCGCCTTCAACACTATGAAGGATTTCCACTTGAATCGATCCCGCAAGATCACTCGATGTCATAACACCTACAACGAGTTCACACTAGAACTTTTGGACTAACAAGTCCCTCACTTGTTCCCGCAAGAACAACACAATACGAACTCACAAGTTCACCGAGGTCGCACCTCTACAATACTCTCCATATAAGGGGGTAGAACACTTGTGAACACTTCTCTTGATCACTAAAATAACTCTCATTAACAAGCTCCTATAAGATAGATATGGCAATGAAAATCTCAAGCTTGTGTGAGAAAAACTTGAATAGATTTGAAGGTAAAAACTTAAGAAAGTTTTTGATAAAATCAAGAGTTCACTCTTGAAAATCTCCTTTGATTTGGAAATGAAAGCTCTAAAAACTTGTTGAAAAACTTTTGTGCAAGATAAAAAAAATAGCTCTAGAAAACTCTCAAAAAATTTTAACCAAAACTGGCCCAAAACCCAATTTATAAAGGCCGTCAAAAACTAGTTGTTAGGGTCAGATTGGCATGCCGATCGACCGGCCGGTCGACCACCAACGGTCATATTTATGACCGTTGAGGTTACCGATCCATAGCCCGATCGACCGCACCCAGGTCTTGACCTGTCAGTCGACCGGTCGGTCGACCGAGGCAAGAACCAGAGAGCAAAGCTCTCTGATCGGTCGACCGCTTGGTCAACCAGGGCCAGATCTAGAGAGTAAACTCTCTAGATCAGTCGACTGCCCGGTCGACTGGCCCTTAAGCCAGGGCATGTGCACGTTTTTGTTCACATCAATTGACTGCTCGGTTGACTGACTTCTGGCACGGTCGACCGGTCGGTTGACCACCAGAAGGCCAGGTCAGGGTTTTAAAGGGATTAAAACTTGGTCTTTTATAATCCTTTTAAATCTCATAAAATCACATAAAATCCACAAAAATAAGCTCATTGAAATACTTTAAAGTAAAAAATATGTATGATGAAAAAACAACACATATTACAAACTTTTGAACCATTTTTGTGATAAAAAAATTAAGCTTTAAAGCGAAAATCGTATTTTTTAAAAAACAATCTTTATTTGAAAAGTGATTTTTCTAAAACTTGTTCAAATACAAAAATAAGATATTAAAACTCATTAAAGCATAGTGTGTATGGATATGATCCAACTTGTATATAAGATGAATTATCTATATTTTTGATAATAAGCTCTAAAATAAGTTTTGATAAATACAAAACTTAAATACATGATATAGAAACATTAAATAAGTTTTTCTAAATATTTGAATCAACAATGTATATAGATGAAATCCAATATACATATAAAACATGTAAACTTTTTTGATGAACTATATTCATGAAACATAAAGATGTCTATTTTGAAGCTCAAAACCATAACAGTATTTTCTAAAAATCAAAAACTGTTTTTATGAAAATATTATATAAATTGTGTGTGTGTGTTTATGAGATTGAGCAATCTACAACTAATCTATCCTTTAAATTTTATTCAAAACGCAAAATCTTAACACTTACAAACATAGACTCAAGTCTTGAAAATTTTCTTCTCCATCTTGACTTGGTCCAAACCTTGATCCAAAGAGTTAGGCTCCTCTAGATTACTTAATGAGATCTTGATGTACGAGCTCTTGAATCAACATGTGCTAGCTTCAAAACTGACTTCGAATCTTTCGTTGAAGCTAAACACCAACTAAGATCTTGATAGAAAATCTGAAACTGAATGAGCACAAGATCATTAGTAATATAACTACATGAGCTAATCATCAGAACTAGAGTGATGGGTCTTTTGGCCAACAATCTCCCCCTTTTTGTTGATGACAAAACTCATAGAGTTATATATGCATGGATGAAAAATAAGCTTCATAAAGCTCCTCCTTAACTCAAGCATAGCAATTAAACAAATAGATATTCAATAAAAGCTCATAAACAGACATATATGCATAAAAAAAACAATATAAAATATGCATATAAACTCTCTAAATTCTTCTTTCCTTTTGCCAATTCATCTATAAAGGGGTGACAACAAACAAATAATAAATATGCATATGCGATACACATTCATGAAGATGAGAGACGCAAAACCTCCTCCTGTATACATACGTCACATAGAGAAGAGATGACTAAACCCTAACCCATATAAGGATAATATACAATGTATAAACGAAGATGTTAAACTCTCCCTACACACGTGTACCACAAAACTAAGAGAGTCAATCTCCTCAATATGTAAAGCATACTCAACATGAATCCATATATAGAGGAGATGTTAAGCTCCTTTGCATATAACCAATGCATATCAATAAAATTTGAAAGTTTTTGATAATACTTAAAACGAACTTTGAAATTTCTTGTAGTCAACAAAATAAGTTTTGATATCAATAGTAAATTTTAATACCAATTGTAGGTTTTTGATACCAATTAACAGTAAATAATGAAATATATTTTATACAAAAAAATACTAATTGAAGTTAATGCATAAGTTTGTAGAGATACCAATAAACATCTAGAATTAAATGAAGCTTAGCATAAACCTTTTGTGTTTAAATAAAATATGTGACATTGTAAAATAAGTACAATCTAAATCACATATATGTATGTATGAAAATAGAAATACCATATGAAATATGGTGCATACATATATTAGAAACCAAAATATGAGTATACAAAAATAAAATTCCATGAAGATCATGTGTATAACTCATAACTATCACCCTTTCATTTACATATTTGAAAGATATTTATTAAAAGCATATAAGGCATGGTCACCCATCCAACCGCCCATTAGAAGGTAGGAGTTTTCAAAAATAAGATATTGAAAATAGTTATGATTGAAAACACTAACAAGTGAAGAATAAATAACTAGTTAAAAATAGTTTTTAAAAAGATAGTTAAAGATCCTTCAAATATGAAACCAAATCATAATATATCTTATGAAACATGTGTATTACACGAAAATTGACACTCAAGATTTATAAAACTCATAAATGCTCAAGAATCATGTGAATAGCATATTCATAAAAATAAACAATAAAGCTTAAAATAAAATACTCATTCCATAAACATGATATATCATATGTTATTCAAGAATCATCAAAAGTAGGACATACAATGTACAATGAAACAAAAAATTGAGTACAAAAAGGAATGGAGCATGTAAAGCATGTATCACAAAAATTGTACATGTATAACACAAGTTTTAATAGAATATGCAAATGAACATGATATAGGCATTTAAATCAATATATACTTTACAAAAACATGCAAAAATATAAATCTATCCAAAAGAAATAGGCATGTAAATTCATTTAAAATTTTTCAAACATACATGCATAGTTAACAATCAATCAACTCAACATTAAGCACAAAACAAATATAATTGAGTCTAGGTTGCTATACTAGGATATTAAATATTTAAAAAGATTTAAAAGAGGAGGATGAAATGGTTGCCAAAACTGGTATAGCCAATCCATTTCTTCAAAACGAGATGGTCCTCCTACCATGCTTGCTTGACAGTATTGCATTAATTTGGTATGTTCTTCGAGCTCCATATGCATCCACCATCAAGGCACCAAATCTCTCATGTTTTGTGAGAGCCCACACCTACAGCAAACACAAGAGGTAAAGATTTTGGTAACCAAATCTTTTTGTTGGATCCAAAGGTGTTAGCATTATAAGGAATCCAAATATTTTTACTTGCAAAATTTATAGAATTTATTTTTAAAACAAAATCTTACAAGATGGCCTTTGCGGCCGCAATGTGTACAGTTGAACACTCTAGCATACATATATTTATAATGTGTATAAGAATAGTGTGCATGAGATGTGTGCGGTGGGATATGTGCATGAATATATGGAACTTGTTTCTTGCAAAACATAGATTCCAATTTATTGCGTTTAAATGTACATTGGCTCAAATTGGAGCCCAAAAAATCAATGTTCTTCTTCATAATAGAAACATCATTATTAATTTTAGAAGAAGAGACATGAGACACAAATCTCTTTTTTCTTTTTAGAAGTAGAAATATTTTCTTTTTTCTTTCAAAATAATTTTCTTTTTCAAAGAGTTATTTTCATTTAAAATAATTTTTTTCTTTTCCACAAAAGTAATTTTCTTTTAAAATATTTTCAAATTTATTTTGAAAATAATCTTTTTCTTATATAATGGAATCATTTTTATTTTTCAATCTTTTATTTTTTATTTTTAGCAATTCATATTTTTTAAGAAGTTGTTAACAAAACATAGCAAGTCCATCATATGGCATGTCAATGTCTTCATCTAACTCGGATTCGGAATATACCTCAAGGAGGTCATCCCCTTCGACCATGTAGCATTTGTTGGAAGTAGCACTTCCATCATCCGAGTTACTTACTTTTTCATTTGGTGATTGTTTCCCATGAGAGCAAATATTATTCCATACTACAAAAGCTGACTTAATATTAGAAACCTTAGGTAAATAATCATCATTCAGGGTTACCTTAAAAGCATGAATAGCTTTTGCATTAGCCTCTAGATATTTGTCATTAATGAAATATGAATCCTTAATGGTGGCAAAATAGACATGAATTCCTAAGGCCTTGAGGTACATGGACATCTAAACTTTTCAAGTTTGGAGGTTAAGAATGTCAAACATGGGAGGCGTCAAGAAATCCTTGAGTGTGTGTTCAAATATAGTGATTAGCTAAAATGAGGATCTTTAACTCACGTTTGTTAGACCCAAATCAAGAGCACTAAGCTCTGATACAAATTATAAATCACCTCGAGGGAGTGAATAGCTGACAAGCAAATCTAATGCAAATAATGAGAAATTAAAAACTAATTATGCAATCTAAAAACTATTACACTATACACAACGAATAACACAAGACTATAGCAGAATTCCGTGAAGGGCTCTGAAAACTTTTTGATTTGGAAAAACTCCTTTTCATTTGAAAATAAAAGCTCTAAAAAACTTGTTGAAAAACTTCTGTAGAAGATAAGAAAATAGCTCCAGAAAACTTTTCAAAATATCTTAACCAAAACTGGCCCAAAACGCCAATTTATAAAGGCTGTCAAAAACTAGCCGTTGGGGCCAGATCGGCCTGTCGGCCGACTGGGCGGCCGATAGACCAACGGTCATATTATAACCATCAGGGTTGCCAGTCGACCGCACCCAGTCTTGACCTGTCGGTCGATCGGTCGGTCACCGAGGCAAGAACCTGATGAAAGTACACCTAGAGGGGTTAATAGGTGTACCGCTAATCTAATGAGTTAAATGCGAAAATTAAAACTTAATTGCAACTACAGTTAATGCAACCAACGAGTGTAGCCGAATTCTCGGTGAAGGGCTCTGGACTAACTCCTCTTGATTCCTCTGAATAAGAGTTGAGGCGCTATATAAAGCTCTCGTGGTTAAGCACAAGTGAGGCACACACAAACAAGCCAAGCATATAAGTATGATATGACAATATGAAATGATGCAAGACACAATATAAAAGAGAGAGAGTTAGAGAGACAATGGATCAAACGCAAACACAAGTAATTTGTTTCAAGGTTCGAGCCACTGCTCTACGTCTCCGCCTTCACAAAGAAGGATTTCCACTATCTCGTCCATAACAGGACTTCCCACACAGGGAACCTCCACTGAGGATTTGGGCAATACAATCACCGGGAGTACACAACTTCTCTCTCAACCGAATACAACCTCTCACTAGAGGCTAGGCACAAAGCCACACAAACACCACTTCACACAAGAGGGGTAGGCACTTAGCCAATACAACACAATCACCTCACACTTGAGGGATTCCAACACAAAACTCCACCTCTCACTAGAGGGAGCTAATCACAATCTCCACCTCTCACTAGAGGGAGCCAACCACAACTTCCACAATCACCTCACAATAGAGGGATACCAAATCAATCACCTCTCACTAGAGGGATATCACAAAGATGGAAGTTTACAACTTGGTGGTTTCCACAACCACAAACAATTTTCCCACAAATAAAGATCTTATAGATAGGATAGCAAGATATGGCTCAAGTGTGGAAAACAAAGTGTTTTGATCAAAGAAAATCACTTGGGAAAAACACCAAATAGATATAGAATTTTTAGACCAAAAACCAATTGCCAAAAGACTATTTTCTTTGAAAATAAAAACACTTTAAAACAAATAGAGAATAGGATTTTTGACCCAAAACTTTTTGCTTAAAAACACTAGAAAGAATCTGAAATTTTTCACACTAAAAATCTTCTCCAAAACTGGCCTCAAATGGGGTATTTATACCCCAAAAAGAATTCTGCTGCCCGTTGGCTGCTGACTAGGCCAGAATTGGCCTTCCGGTCGACCGACCGGTCGACCGGCTAACGGTCAAATTTTTGACCGTTGAGCCTACCGATCGACCGTGCCAATCTAGAGAGCAGATTGCTCTCTGGCCGGTCGACCGCTCGATCGACCGTGCCTTGCTCACGGTCGACCGTCCGATCGACCGCCCCCACCCGAGAGTGGGGAACTTGCAGTCGGTCGACCGCCCTGTCGACCGGCCCAAGTGGCTGCCTAGCGTGCACATCTTTGTGCACATCGGTTGACCGGTCAGGTCGACCGACTCTCTGGTCCGGTCGACCGGCCCGATCGACCGCCAGAGCCTGGCAGGCAGCATTAAGGGATTGAAAACTTGAGTTTTTAATATCCTAAAAAATCTCATAAAATCTCTAAAAATTCACAAAAATAAGTTCAGTATAATATTTTGAAAATCAAACATGTGTGAAAAAATTCAACACATATTTCAAACTTTTTGAACCATTTTTGTGTTATGGAAATTTTGCCAAAACCAAAATCTGTGTTTTCTAAAACGTAGATTTTCCAAATGGAAATCCAATTTTTTCAAAACTCATCAAAATATAAAAACATATATATGAAACGACATTGAAGCATGTTGCATATGGATATAAGTCCAATATACATGAAAGATATATATATATCATTATTTTTGATATTAAATCCGAAATTATGTTTTGTTAAAATACCAAAACACCAAACTCATGAAATAGACTATCAAACTAAGTTTGTTTAAATAGTTGAAGCATAGATGTATATAGAACAAATCTAATATACATAAAACCATGTAAACTTGTTTTGATACTATCTATTCATGAAAACCAAGATCGGTTAAACTAAAAACTGAAAACCAATAAACATGAAACTTAAACAAGTGTGTGTGTTGTGAACTTGAGCATATCACACTATCAAGTCTTTACAAATGGATCTAAACACTAAACTAAACTATGTACCGAAATCTTCTTGACAAACTCTGTCTTCAAGTCGACTTGATCCAAACCGTGATCCACCGAGCTTGACTCCAACGAGTGCTAGGTATGAACTTTGATGCTCGGGCTCTTGAATCACCATGTGAGAAGCTCCAAAACACCTTTGTTGAAGCTAATCACCTACTAATATCTTGGTTAAGAATCTGAAACTAAACATCACAAGATTATTAGTAAACATAACTATATGAGTTAATCATCATCAAAACTAGAGTGAAAGGCCTCTGGGCCAACAATCTCCCCCTTTTTGATGATGACAAAACTCATGGAGTTATATATGCATGGATTAAAGTTAAGCTTCAAGGAAGCTCCCCCTTAACTCATGCATAGCAATAAACATAAGATATATGCAATGAATATTAAACATGAATATGCATCAATATGCATGAATCAAACATATGTTTCAAAAAAACTCTCTCTCTTTTTTGTTTAAAACTCTCAAATCAAATCATTTTTCTCATATACATAAAACTCAATATATGCAAAAAACACAAATATGCATATAAAACTCAATATATGCAAAAAAACAAATATGCATATAAAACTCAATATATGCAAAAACACAAATATGCATATACAAACTCAAAATCTTTCTCCCCTTTTTGTCAATCATCAACAAAGGGGTCAAAGAAAAACAATATTCTCCCCTTTTTGTCTTAAACAAAAAATATCAATAACGGGTGAAATCAAAGCAAAACTTTCTTCATACCAATTGAAAGAAAAAAATATATCAATTGAGTGCATCATGATATCAATGAAATATACCAATTGAAAGTACATAATTGAAAGTACACAATGTGGTATATAAAACAAATATAGATTTAAATACTAATTGATACCAATTGTAAATAAATACCAATTAAATACCAATTGTAAGTAAATAAATTATTTTAGCAATTCAACCAAACATTTTGATATCAATCAAACATACCAATTGAAAGTAAAACTTATAGGTAATCTTGATACCAATTTGAAAAGATTAGTACCAAATGAAAGTAATTTTTCATTAAAAGCATATGATACCAAAATAATCAATATCCTTTTTTTAATCATTTTTAACATAAAATGTGGGAGTAGAATACCAAATAATTGAAAGGTGAAATACCAATTGAAAGTAGAAAACATGAATTTTCTCCCCCTTTATGAAATACCAAATAAAATGATGCATAAGCTTGTATATGATACCAATTGAAACATAGTCAATTGAAATATAATAGTCATTAAAGAAATCAAGCTTAGCATAACCAAAATTTGTGCTCAAAAATATAGAGATATAGTAAGCACAAATAAAGCATATATATGTATGTAAAATTAAATACCATAGAAATTGATACTATTTGAAATTGAAAGCATACATATATAAAAACATATATGAGTATACAATAAGAATGTCAATAGTGATACCAATTGAAAAGATCCAATGATACCATTTGAAAACAAAAAAAGATCAAGTGTATATCTCATATTACCTTTCCACCCATATTATGCACATGTTTAAAAGGATTTTCAATAAGATGCATACAAGGCATGGTCGCCCAGCCAACCGCCCGTGGATGGGTAGGGGTTTTCAAAAATAGATTTGAAAATATAGTATGCTTGAAAAACACTACCAAAGCGAAGAATACGAACTAGTTATATGAAAAACTTTATAAACTAGTACGAAATCCTTCAAGTAAGGAATAAAATAAAATTATATTTCATAAAACATGAAAATCACTCAACAATTGACACTCAAAAGATATAAAGCTCATATAGGATTCATGAGAACAAAATCATGAGAAAACCTCAAATAATTTGAGTGTACAAGTTTTGTGTGAAAAATATAGTCATGAAAATAGGCAATTTAGCTCAATAAAAAATTCCTTAAAACATGAAAATCATCAAAACAATTTAATCTTCAAGGCATATGTATGTCTTGTACAAACTAAAGAATACATACATATCCAACATAACGAGTCCACAAAAGTATATGCATGAAGGCAAGTGGCTCAAGGGATGTATATGTATAGCTAATAGTTTGGACAAAATAGACATATACATGAAGTTAAACATATAAACATGAAAACATGCATGAATCATCAAAACTAGGCTATACTAGTACATCTAATAAGTACAAATGAGTGTTCAAGCACAAACATGTAATAATCTATTTTTGGCTCACTAGTTGTACAAGTATATATCTAAGTCTTAATGAAAATAACATCTAAACATATATTCAAATCATGAAGCATCGAAATCAAAACAAAAACTCATATGATTATTATGTCTAATGCACATGCATTAGATTTAGGACATACACATTAGTTAAAAACAAATGTGAGAACACAAAGATATAAATCCATATTAAACATGGGGTCTCAAATAACTAAACATGTATATCACTAATCTAAATATCATGACATATAACATACTATACTAATCATGAAAACATCAAAACATGCTAAAAATGAATAATATGAAAGCATGTAAACAAAAATGAGGAGTAAGAGATCATTACCAAAACTGAGAGGGCAACTCTCCAAGTCTCCAAAACACGGTGGTCCTTCCACCAAACACCCCTTGAAAGTGATGCATCCAAATTGTCCTCTTTAAGCTCGGAACGCATCCACCTCAAGGCACCATCACTCTCACGTCATGCGAGATCCCACACCTACATCAAATACAATAGGGGTGGTCTTTGGTACCCATACTCTTTTGGGTCCATGGGGGTTAGTTCCTTTCCTAACCCAAACAAACTTAGTTGCTAAATTTACATCATGAACGCTATCATAGCAAAATTTAGCAAGGTGGCCCTTACGTCCACAATGTGTACAAGTGTACACATGAGCATACATAGTGTTGTGTACATGAACGTGCGAACATGTGTATGCCGTGGATGGTGTGCATGCATAGAAGGAATGTGTTTCTTTCGAAACAAAGATTCCAAACGTGTATGGTTTAAGGCACATTGGCTCAAAGTGGAGCCCAAACAATTCATATTCTTCTTTAATAAATTTATATCATTTTCAATGTTAGAAGAAGTGTGGCATGCAAAAGGTGAGCTAGATGGAAAGCTACACTAGCATGGCAAACATGTGAATCAATATAAATTTTCAAAGATTCATTTTTCTTTAAACAAACTTCTAAATCCTTTGAAATTGAAGCAAATTTTATTTCAAAGAATCATTCTCTTTTACAACAAAATCAAGTTTTGAAGTTATAACTTTATTTTTCTTTAAAACTTCATTGCAATCATTTTTAATTTCAAAAATTCATTTTCTTTAGAGCAAGATCTAGTTGGGATTTAAGCGAGTCACGTTCACTTGAAATCTCTTCCTTCTCTTACAAAACCAAATCAAGTTTGAACACAAATTCTTATTTTCATATTTTAGTTCAAAACTCTTCTTTTTCAAAAGATATATTTTTCTAACAATTTTTCACACACAATAGAAAGTTCTTCATTCAAAGCATTTGGATCAACATAGTCATTACATGAAGAACTAGCATCATTATTATCTAATTGAGATTCCGATTATACCTCAAGGGAGTCATTCCCTTGGACCATGTAGCATTGTTGCTCAGATTCTCCACTAGATTCATTCTCCGTTTGAATTGACAATTGAAGCTTGGAGGAGATCAACGTGTTCCACACTGCAAAGGTGGAATCATAGTTAGAAACATAGAAATATACTCTTTGTTAAGCGTGCTTCTAAGTGCCTCAAGGGCTTGTGCATTGGCCTCTATAGGCTTGATATTACCAAGATAGGATTTCTTGGTAGCGGCAAGGAAAACATGCAAGCCTAGGGTTTTTAGGTACATGGACATCCTAAATTTCCACATGTCAATGTTGGAGACATCAAACATGGGAGGTGACAAGCAATCCATGAGTGTGTGTAAATAATATAAGTGTGCAAATGCAAATGTAAATGCAAATGTAGATTAGCAAACCAAGATCACACTCCTAGGTGGTTAAACCTAATATCAGGAGCGTAGGCTCTGATACCAATTGAAAGTACACCTACAGGGGGGTGAATAGGTGTACCGCTAATCTAATGAGTTAAATGCGAAAATTAAAACTTAATTACAACTACACTTAATGCAACCAACGAGTGTAGCCGAATTCCTGGTGAAGGGCTCTGGACTAACTCCTCTTGATTCCTCTGAATAAGAGTTGAGGCGCTATATGAAGCTCTCGTGGTTAAGCACAAGTGAGGCACACACACAAGCCAAGCATATAAGTATGATATGACAATATGAAATGATGCAAGGCACAATATAAAAGAGAGAGAGTTAGAGAGACAATGGATCAAACGCAAACACAAGTAATTTGTTTCGAGGTTTGAGCCACCGCTCTACGTCCCCGCCTTCACACAGAAGGATTTTCACTATCTCGTCCACACTGGACTTCCACACAGGGAACTCTACTGAGGATTTGGGGCAATACAATCACCGGGAGTACACAACTCCTCTCTCAAACCGAATACAACCTCTCACTAGAGGCTAGGCACAAAGCCACACAAACACCACCTCACACAAGAGGGGTAGGCACTTAGCCAATACAACACAATCACCTCACACTTGAGGGATTCCAACACAAAAACTCCACCTCTCACTAGAGGGAGCTTAATCACAATCTCCACCTCTCGCTAGAGGGAGCCAACCACAACTCCACAATCACCTCACAATAGACGGATACCAAATCAATCACCTCTCACTAGAGGGATATCACAAAGATAGAAGTTTACAACTTGGTGGTTTCCACAATCACAAACAATTTTCCCACAAATAAAGATCCTATAGATAGGATAGCAAGATATGGCTCAAGTGTGAAAAACAAAGTGTTTTGATCAAAGAAAATCACTTGGGAAAAACACCAAATAGATATAGAATTTTTAAACCAAAAACCAATTGCCAAAAGATTATTTTCTTTGAAATAAAAACACTTTAAAACAAAATAGAGAATAGGATTTTTGAACCCAAAACTTTTTGCTTAAAAACACTAGAAAGAATCTGGAATTTTTCACACTAAAATCTTCTCCAAAACTGGCCTCAAATGGGGTATTTATACCCCAAAAGAATTCTGCCCGTTGGCTGCTAACTAGAGGCCAGAATTGGCCTTCCGATCGACCGGCCGGTCGACTGGCCAACGGTCAAATTTTTGACCGTTGAGCCTGCCGTCAACTGCCCGATCGACCGTGCCAATTCAGAGAGCAGATTGCTCTCTGGCCGGTCGACCGCTCGGTCGACCGTGCCTTGCTCACGGTCGACCATCCGGTCGACCGCCCCCACCCGAGAGTGGGGCACTTGCAGTCGGTCGACCGCCCGATCGACCGGCCCAAGTGGCTGGCTAGCGTGCACATCTTTGTGCACGTCGGTCGACCGGTCAGGTCGACCGGACTCTGGGTCCGGTCGACCGGACCCGGTCGACCGTCAGCCTGACAGGCAGCATTAAGGAATGAAAACTTGGGTTTTTAATATCCTAAAAAATCCATAAAATCTCTAACATTAACAAAAATAGTATTAATATACTTTAAAAATCAAACATGTGTGAAAAAATTCAACACATATTTCAAACTTTTTGAACTATTTTTTGTGTTATGGAAATTTTTACTGAAACCAAAATCCGTATTTTCTAAAACTTATATTTTCCAAATGGAAATCCGATTTTTTCCAAAACTCATCAAAATACAAAACATGATATGAAACAACATTGAAGCATGTTGCATATGGATATAAGTCCAATATATATGAAAGATATATATATCATTATTTTTGATATTAAATCCGAAATTATGTTTTGTTAAAATACAAAACACCAAACTCATGAAATAGACTATCAAACTAAGTTTGTTTAAATAGTTGAAGCATAGATGTATATAGAACAAATCTAATATACATAAAACCATGTAAACTTGTTTTGATACTATCTATTCATGAAAACCAAGATCGATTAAACTAAAAATCGAAAACCAATAAACATGAAACTTAAACAAGTGTGTGTGTTGTGAACTTGAGCATATCACACTATCAAGTCTTTACGAATGGATCTAAACACTAGACTAACTATGTACTGAAATTTCTTGACGAACTCTGTCTTCAAGTCGACTTGATCCAAACCGTGGTCCACCGAGCTTGACTCCAACGAGTGCTAGGTATGAACTTTGACGCTCGGGCTCTTGAATCACTTTGTGAGAAGCTCCAAAACACCTTTGTTGAAGCTAATCACCTACTAATATCTTGGTAAGAATCTGAAACAAAACATCACAAGATTATTAGTAAACATAAACTACATGAGTTAATCATCATCAAAACTAGAGTGGAAGGCCTCTGGGCCAACACCTGAGAGTAAAGCTCTCTGGCAGGTCGACCGCTCGCTCGACCGGGGCCAGATCCAGAAAGTAAACTCTCTGGATCGGTCGACCGCCCGGTCGACCAGCCCTCAAGTTAGGGCATATGCACGTTTCTGTGCACATCGGTCGACCATGTTCGACCGACTTTTTACTTGGTCGACTGGTCGGTCGACCGCTAGATGGCCAGGTCAGGGTTTTAAAGGGATTAAAATTTGGTCTTTTATTATCCGTTAAAATCTCATAAAGTCACATAAAATCCACAAAAATAATTTCATTGAAATACTTGAAGTACAATTATGTATAATAAAAAATCAACACATATTATAAATTGTTTGAACTATTTTTGTGATATGTAAATTGAGCTTTAAACACCAGAAACCGTATTTTTCAAAAAAATAATCTTCAATTTGAAAAACGATTTTTTCAAAACTTGTTCAAATACAAAAACAGGTATTAAAACTCCTTTGAAACATAGTGTGTATGGATATGATCGGAATGCATATAAAATGAAATATCTATGTTTTTGACGATAAGCTCTAAAATAAGTTTTGATAAATACAAAACTTAAACACAAGATATAGAAACATCAAATAAGTTTTTCTAAACATTTGAACCAAAATGTATATAGATGAAATCCAATCTACATATAAAACATATAAACTTGTTTTAATGAACTCTATACATGAAACATAAAGATATCTACTTTGAAGCTCAAAACCAAACAGTATTCTACAATTAAAACTGTTTTTAAAGAAAACACTATATAAATTGTGTGTGACTGTGTCTATGAGCTAGAGTAATCCACAACTAATATATCCTTTACATTTTATCTAAAAAAAAAATCTTATTACTTACAAACATAGACTCAAGTCTTGAAAATCTTTTTCTCCATCTTGACTTGGTCAAAACCATGATCCAAAGAGCTAGGTCCTCTAAAGTACTTAATGCGATCTTGATGAGCGAGCTCTTGAATCAACACGCGCTAGCTTCAAAACTTGACTTCGAATCTCTCGTTGAAGCTAAACCAACTAAGATCTTGATGGAAAATCTGAAACTGAATGAGCACAAGATCATTAGTATTATAACTATATGAGTTAGTCATCATCAAAACTAGAGTGATGGGCCTTTGAGCCAACACTCTGGATATAACCAGATCAAGAAGTATCCGCCAGAAGAAGGCACGACTGCGTTCATCACCAATAGGAGAATCTATTGTTATAAAGTAATACCATTTGGATTGAAGAATGCTAGAGCAACCTTGAAACAGATGGTCAACAAGGTCTTCAAGGAGCAAATCAGATACATTATGGAGGTGTACATTGACGACATGTGTAACAATCCTAGTCTTAATCACCTAATTACCAAAATAAAATCCATAATCATTAACCTTTACAGTCACCAAAAATTTTCACAGCATTTCCTCTGAAATATGGAGTCATCCTAATACAACTTAATCATTTTCAGCCAACATAAGCCTGCTTAATCAATATATTTAGGCTTGACATTGCCTACTTATTATAATTTCAAACTTAAATCCCAATAACTGAATAATATCAAATATCAACAATTAATCAATATAACTCGAGAGTAGTCCTCTTGGTTCACAATTCACTCAAGTTATTCAGTCTTATAACCAAAAAAAACTTCGAACTTGTATTACTTCCAAAATGATCATTATTAATACAAAATTCAAACCAAACAAAATACAGAAGTGATATCCACTACTAATACCATCAACACTATCTATATTTCTTGTATGAATATAATTCCAAGTATTACAATATATTTGTAAAGTCACCAGAGGGGGGGTGAATTGGTGAAGTGCTAATCAAATGCGAAATTAAAAACTTAGGCTAACAAAACTAACACACAAATAGATTCCAAAGAGTAAAGCCCAATTCCCGATGAAGGGCTCACAAATTCTCCTCTAGATTTCCTCTTTTATAAGAGTTCAAGTGCTTCAATAACTCTCTTGAATCAAAATAAATGTAGGCACAATATTAAGTATATATAAATGAGAAATAATATCAATGCAAGATTAAACAAGAGTAGAGTTGAGTTGAGAGATAGGCAAATACAAACATGAGGACATATTTCGAGATTCGAGCCACTTGCTTATGTCCCTGTCTTCTCCTAAAAGTATTTTCACTATCTATCTCCACAAAAAAAATAATTCTCAACACAAGAGGAAGGTACAAAGCCAATAGACCTCTGCACAAGAGTAAGGCATTTAGCCAATGCACAACGTAAATACCTCTACACTTTTTTCCTAGATTTGAAGCATGGGAAAACTTATAAAATTGTTGTAAAAATAAGAAGTAATTAAATAAGAAAATTACAAGAATCTTCTTGTCAGATTTCTGTGGAAGTATGCCAGTAGAAGTTTGGTCAGCGCGCGATCACTTTGTTCCATTGACGATGCGAGCGTTCGAGTCTTAGGGATTTTCTTCTTGCCTGGTTCTAAAAATTTCTTGAGATAAAAAATTGTAGGGAATTAGTAACCTGAGATTAGAGAACTAGGTCTCTGAAAGCTTGAAAGTTAGAGAATAATCTCCTAATTTTGCCAAAACTCTAGAATTTCTCTTATCAAAATTCTGCCTAAAGTGCTATTGAAATGTTGCTTTGAGCTCATCCCAAGAATAAGCTATTTATAGGCTCTCAAGGGCATAACTGCCCCTAGGATTTAGCAAGACTTAAACAGTCTGCTACCCTCATGCTCGAGGCTATTGTGAGCTTCACGTGAGGCTGCAAAGCTTCATGCGAAGCTAAATACAGGTGTCACGCGAAACTAGATAGCTTCGCCCGAGCCTATTTATAACCGCTTGATCCAGCTATCTTCACTTAATGTGGAGTGAAATGGACGGGTGTAACGCCCACTAAAGTGGCATTAACCCCACTAAAGTAGTGGGATTAACCCACTAATAATTTGGTCAACTATTGACCTGACAAGCCCTCCAGCAGGGGTGAGTAAAGCTTCAAGCAAAGCTATTACAACACTTCAGGTGAAGCAAGAACTGGCTTCAGGTGAAGCCACAAGTTAGCTCTCTGTGGAGCTCTGAAGAGCTTCATGCGAAGAAGCTATCACGAAACTTCAGGCAAAACTAGAATTAGCTTCAGGGGAAACTATAAGTTTGCTCTCTTTGGAGCTCTGAATTAGCTTCAGGCGAAGCTATCATAGAGCTTCAGGCGAAGCTAGAATTAGTTTTAGTCGAAGTTTATCACAAAGCTTCAGACGACGCTAGGATTTTAACCTTTTAAAAAGGCTGTAAAGTTTTAAGTGAAGCTATCCCCTTGGGTTCATGCAAGCTAAGTGTTGAACTGACTTAGCCTCATAGGTCTACTTAGACCTCTTCAAAGGTAATACTTGACTTACTGTCTGCTTCACTAGATCAGTAAGGTTTGAGTCATTGCTTTGTCCTTTGAGGATGGAAAGAAATTCATCGTAAGCTTGTCTGCGACTCGTCTTTATAATGTCGACAAGTTTAGACATCACTCGAACTAATTGAAATATTGTCTGGAATTTGTTTTTTCAGAGTGTCAACAAAACTCCATCAAAGTTTCATAAATCTGCAATTAGATAGTTCAGAAGTCGAAATACCTTGAATTACTTCGATTGTTAAAGAAAAGGCCACAAAAATTGGATTTAGCTTTGCCTTCATGGTGAGACTATGTTAGGCGAAGCTAGTTGGATTCTAGCTTTGACTCATGGCTGAATAGCCTCGCCGCTAGAACTCTTCTAGGCTAACTTCTCTTACAAAATTAAACTAATCTATTAGCTTTGCCGTTAAGCATATAGAGTTTGGCTTCACTTGCGCTTGAAGCGAGGGTTGCACCTTTTTCGAGGAGAAGCACTTCAGTGCTTCAGCTTTGACTGCACTTCAGAATTTGAAGTGGCAGCTGCGACACTAGGCTGTGGGGCCTATAACTAGGACTTTTGCAGTCCATTTAGAGAAATCACTTTCTCTTTTCAGGTGAAGTTGGAAGACTCTTTTCCTCCTCTTCATGTTTGAATAGAAACCTATGGTTTTCACTCTTCACATCTCTCCAACCGGGATCTCATGGCATCCCACCAACATCCAGTTAAAGAAGTCGATACTTCAGAGGAGGTGGAGACCACTCCTCCAACCGTCGGATGACCTATAGCCCGTGAGTCTTGACCTCTTAGAAATTGGTGAGACTCACCCAAAATTGGTAATTTTAGGGAGTCTATCTCCCTCGATTTTGGATTTACATGCTCTTTTAGGGTTGAATTTCCCTTTTATTTCGCATAGACAAAATTGAAAACCAGAGGTTTTCCTATTCAAGCTTCCAAGAGAAGCTATTTTTCAAGTTTTCTGGCGAAGCTAAGACTCGTTAGTCAGGCAAAGTCAACTTTCAGGCCAGGTTGTGCCTTAGCCTTTTTGTGCGAAGACAGCTCAGCTTACAGGTAGAGCTAAGCCTTTGCATTTTGAGGCGAGGCTAGCTTGCCTTAAGGTGAAGCTATGCCTTAGCCTTTGGGGCAAGGCTAGCTTGTACAGGTGAAAGTTATGCCTCATTATTTTGAGTCGAGGCTAGCTTGCCTTATATGCGTAGCTATGCCTTAGCCTTTGGAGCGAAGCTAGCTTGCCTTATAGGCGAAGTTATGCCTTGCCTTTGTGGGCGAGGCTAGCACTGTTAGGCACAGCTAAAGGGTCTTACAAGTTTATTTTCTATGAGTACTAACATATTTTGCCTTGCTTTCTTGCAGTTCACTACGTACTGGGGTTAACAAACAGTTTGTTTGGGTCCGTAAGAGAATGGATGGGAGTACACACTTTCAGTTCTAGGATTAGGCTTTACTTTTCAGTGATAGGAGTTCATCAAAAAGAGACGCTCTTCTTCTTGCAGCTGATCAGCATGTCACTAAGAGTATCTGCCCTAATTGAAATCATAGCCAGATTATGTATAGGAAACTGAATTTCAAGTTCGGGTATGCGGCACCTGATACTGACCAAAAAACTTCTCGCTGGAGAGGGTCAGTGGATTTTTACTATCGAAGGTGAGAAGTATAATCTTCCATCAAGCAAGTGGCACTTTTCCTCTTTCATTTTTCTAATCAGTAACAAAGCCACGGAAGATGAAATAGTCTGTAACCCGTCTACCGATTCAGTACATGTGGGAATCTTGACACTCAATGGCTACGTCTGTAACCCGGTCTACCGATTCGGTACATGTGGGGACCTTGACACTCAATGGCTACATCACTTTGGATGGCCTAAGGCTGTACTTGGTTTGCATTCATGGAGAATAGGTCAAGACATCCTTGTTGGGAAAAACCCGGCGATGGCTCAGATATTCCTTAACCAGTTTATCAAGGTTCAAGGCAACTATCCGACAAGAGATTTAGGGCTCCAGGCAAGGTACATCCTGCTCAAACGCTGTGGTAGAGGGATTTGAAATTATACATCTTGAAGTACTTTGATGCGGATCTGAGGAAGCTCGGACTCCATGAGGCCGATGAGTTCAATGCCATATGAGGAGCATTTTCCTTGTACGATGGAATTCGAGCAAATGGAGAAGGATAACCCATAGATGTTTTAGACATATTAGAGTTGATGTGCCATTTTTATATTTGTATAGACGTCCACAATGCTCGAAGAAATGTGAATAGGATGAAGGTTTAGGCGGATTACCTAATCCCTGTTCTGGATGTGTCCAGAGTAAGTTCAATTCCCAATATCGGATGACGATATCATCCAGATGATGGTATCTAGTGGACATGAGGATCATTATGGATGAAGTGATGGTATTTATGAAAAAGGCAACAAGTTCAAGAGCTTCCACCACCAGGGAACCAACCCATGTCCAAAAAAATATCCCTCCTTGTTGGTTGCTTATTAGTCTGGTTGAAGAAATGTGTATTCTGTCTCCTCCGCCTGACGGAATCCTATCATGGGTGCTCTTCCCTGATGTTCAACTTGCTCATGGCAAACCCCTTGGACTGCTCTCCGATATGGTTGTCTGCTGTATCCAACGAGTTCCCAGGCATTGACGGAAGCTTTTGTAGGCCGCCGGCTACTAAGAGAGTTAAGGGGCAAGTTCTACTCCGTGAC
>JAVJIF010002753.1:0-114256 GCA_038442645.1 Agave tequilana
TATATGTATTAACACATCTAATAGTCAATAGTTAGGTATGAGGGCCTCAGAAGCCTTAATGCTTATACGAAAGAAATTAGATGCGTTATACATATTAAAAAAAATAAAAAAAAGAAAAAAAATATATATAGAGGCATGAGAGTCCAAGTTAAGGAATTCCTAGTATAAATTCATAAGGATGCATATGATTTTTGGTAACGAAAAGACTATATTAGAAGTTCAATTTTGACCCTTACCTAAATGAAAACATTAACTTTATAAAGACTAAGTTTGAAGAATGAATAAAAATGAGGATCCTAAAACTTATAGACTACTTAATCTCTTCAATAATAATTCAAATATTTTTCTTTTTATGGATTTTTGTGGGTGCAATCCGCTGAAAATCCTCACGAGACAACACTCGTCCTAGGGTAACCTAGAGGTTTAACACGGCTTGTTGCACATGCTAAGTGCAACCGTGATTCCTACGAAAGTGAGTTAGGTTAGATTAATTTTTTCTTTTCTTTTTCTTTTTCTTTGTTTTTACTCGAGGACGAGCAAAAAGATAAGTGTGGGGGTGTGATTGGTAGTGAAAAGTGCATTTTTATCATCATATTTACCATCACATTTTCATATTTATTCATTTAATTCTGCACATTTATTAATAATTTGTAATTTATTGTGTGCAGGCCTCGAATTATTATTTTTAAGCTTAAAGAGCCCAAAGCCCAGATCCAAGCCCATATTTGAAGCCAAGAGTAAAAGTGCAATTATCAATTGTCAAAGTGCAATACAAAAGGGCTAAAGTTGCAAATATCAAGAAGAGGGAAGGATAGACTTCTATTCAACCCTAAACACTTGCAGATGAGGATAAAAGTCAAATAGAGTGCAAAGATAAAAATTCAAAGAATTCGGATTCAGACTGTACAGGTTTTAGTATTCAGATCATACTTTTGCTACAGATATTCAAATCTGATGATTCAAGATGCTCCAAAAAGAAGACTTGAAGGCCTACAACTCTTATGTTGATCAAACTTTCCAATTCAGTCCGTAGATAAGCTAATTTCGGCGGCGATCAACATGATAACAAGTTGCAGGACAGATTTAAACTTCTATGGATAAGTGCCACAAGTCTGGAGATAAGATTTTTGGGAGAGTTGTACCGGGACTCTACCTCCTTCTGCACCTATAAATACCCTGCAGATGCAACACAGAGAACACACATAAAAATCCAGCGTCCAGCAAAGGGCAAAGTTAGGGTTTTTAGGGTTTTTCTTCTTTCTTCTAGGTTAGATTTTCTTTTTATTTTCAAAAGAGGGAGATGGCTATGTTGAGGGTGACACTGATGTATGCTTCTCTTCTCTATTGTATCAAGTAATGAAGTTAATTTTTATTTTTATTTATGTCATTGCTTTACTTTTCTTTTGTTTCTTTTTCTTTTTCTACTTTATTTCTGTTGATCTTTGATGAGCATGCAAACGATTACCGAACCACAAGTATAACAAATTTTGGTGGTGCCAATGATATTCCATGAAGATGTTCTCCTCCTCGAGGCGTATCAATTCATACTTGCCCAAGGCTTGATGATCTAATGCGAACAGCGGACTGAGATTGATCCCATGGTTTATGCGTTCAACGCCTCCGAAATAAGGTAGAAAGTGTTAGGTTTTCACATATTTTCTCCAACCAAGGTTAGTTTTCTTTTCTTTTCTTTTATTCTATTTTTGTAGATTAAATCACTATCTCCCAATTCTTTCTTTTCCGATTCATTGTAAATACCACCTTCTTTCTAACATAACTAATATTCTCGTATTAATAACTAAAAAAAAAATAAAAAAGGGAGATAACTTGCTTAACGCTTCCATCGCAGTCCCTCCCTGAGGATCACGACCCGCATAGCCTTGCTACAGCGGATTAGAATTGAGAACTTGCACATCCTATTCTTAAAACTAAAATACTACATTTTGTGTGTAGGAAATCTCAGTCAACAAATTGAGTCGCGTTCCCAAGCTGACATGTATCACATTTTCACTTTCACTACCAATCACATTTTCATATTTATTCATTTAATTCTGCACATTTATTAATAATTTGTAATTTATTGTGTGCAGGCCTCGAATTATTATTTTAAAGCTTAAAGAGCCCAAAAGCCCAGATCCAAGCCCATATTTGAGGCCCAAGAGTAAAAGTGCAATTATCAATTGTCAAAGTGCAAATACAAAAGGGCTAAGTTGCAAATATCAAAGAGAGGGAAGGATAGACTTCTATTCAACCCTAAACACTTGCAGATGAGGATAAAAGTCAAAGAGAGTGCAAAGATAAAAATTCAAAGAATTCGGATTCAGACTGTACAGGTTTTAGTATTCAGATCATAACTTTTGCTACAGATATGCAAATCTGATGATTCAAGATGCTCCAAAAAGAAGACTTGAAGGCCTACAACTTTTATGTTGATTAAACTTTCCAATTCAGTCCGTAGATAAGCTAATTTCGGCGATCAACATGATAACAAGTTGCAGGACAGATTTAAACTTCTATGGATAAGTGCCACAAGTCTGGAGATAAGATTTTTTGGGAGAGTTGTACCGGGACTCTACCTCCTTCTGCACCTATAAATACCCCTGCAGATGCAACACAGAGAACACACATAAAAATCCAGCGTCCAGCAAAGGGCCAAAGTTAGGGTTTTTAGGGTTTTTCTTCTTTCTTCTAGTTAGATTTTCTTTTATTTTCAAGAGAGGGAGATGGCTATGTTGAGGGTGACACTGATGTATGCTTCTCTTCTCCATTGTATCAAGTAATGAAGGTAATTTTTTTTTTATTTATGTCATTGCTTTACTTTTCTTTTGTTTTCTTTTTCTTTTCTACTTTATTTCTGTTGATCTTTGATGAGCATGCAAACGATTACCGAACCACAAGTATAACAAATTTTGGTGGTGCCAACGATATTCCATGAAGATGTTCTCCTCCTCGAGGCGTATCAATTCATACTTACCCAAGGCTAGATGATCTAATGCGAACAGCGGACTGAGATTGATCCCATGGTTTATGCGTTCAACGCCTCCGAAATAAGGTAGAAAGTGTTAGGTTTTCACATATTTTCTCCAACCAAGGTTAGTTTTCTTTCTTTTCTTTTATTCTATTTTTGTAGATTAAATCACTATCTCCCAATTCTTTCTTTTCCGATTCATTGTAAATACCACCTTCTTTCTAACATAACTAATATTCTCGTATTAATAACTAAAAAAATAAAAAAAAAGGAGATAACTTGCTTAACGCTTCCATCGCAGTCCCTCCCTGAGGATCACGACCCGCATAGCCTTGCTACAGCGGATTAGAATTGAGAACTTGCACATCCTATTCTTAAAACTAAAATACTACATTTTGTGTGCAGGAAATCTCAGTCAACAAATTGAGTCGCGTTCCCAAGCTGACATGTATCACATTTTCACTTTTCACTACCAATCACATTTCATATTTATTCATTTAATTCTGCACATTTATTAATATTTGTAATTTATTGTGTGCAGGCCTCGAATTATTATTTTAAAGCTTAAAGAGCCCAAAAGCCCATATCCAAGCCCATATTTGAAGCCCAAGAGTAAAAGTGCAATTATCAATTGTCAAAGTGCAAATACAAAGGGCTAAAGTTGCAAATATCAAAGAAGAGGGAAGGATAGACTTCTATTCAACCCTAAACACTTGCAGATGAGGATAAAAGTCAAAGAGAGTGCAAAGATAAAAATTCAAAGAATTCGGATTCAGACTGTACAGGTTTTAGTATTCAGATCATAACTTTTGCTACAGATATGCAAATCTGATGATTCAAGATGATCCAAAAAGAAGACTTGAAGGCCTACAACTCTTATGTTGATCAAACTTTCCAATTCAGTCCGTAGATAAGCTAATTTCGGCGATCAACATGATAACAAGTTGCAGGACAGATTTAAACTTCTATGGATAAGTGCCACAAGTCTGGAGATAAGATTTTTTGGGAGAGTTGTACCGGGACTCTACTTCCTTCTGCACCTATAAATACCCCTGCAGATGCAACACAGAGAACACACATAAAAATCCAGCGTCCAGCAAAGGGCCAAAGTTTGGGTTTTTAGGGTTTTTCTTCTTTGGTTAGATTTTTTTTTATTTTCAAGAGAGGGAGATGGCTATGTTGAGGGTGACACTGATGTATGCTTCTCTTCTCCATTGTATCAAGTAATGAAGGTAATTTTTATTTTTATTTATGTCATTGCTTTACTTTTCTTTTGTTTTCTTTTTCTTTTCTACTTTATTTCTGTTGATCTTTGATGAGCATGCAAACGATTACCGAACCACAAGTATAACAAATTTTGGTGGTGCCAACGATATTCCATGAAGATGTTCTCCTCCTCGAGGCGTATCAATTCATACTTGCCCAAGGCTTGATGATCTAATGCGAACAGCGGACTGAGATTGATCCCATGGTTTATGCGTTCAACGCCTCCGAAATAAGGTAGAAAGTGTTAGGTTTTCACATATTTTCTCCAACCAAGGTTAGTTTTCTTTCTTTTATTCTATTTTTGTAGATTAAATCACTATCTCCCATTCTTTCTTTTCCGATTCATTGTAACCACCTTCTTTCTAACATAACTAATATTCTCGTATTAATAACTAAAAAAAATAAAAAAAAGGGGAGATAACTTGCTTAACGCTTCCATCGCAGTCCCTCCCTGAGGATCACGACCCGCATAGCCCTGCTACCGCGGATTAGAATTGAGACTTGCACATCATATTCTTAAAACTAAAATATTATATTTTGTGTGCAGGAAATCTCAGTCAACAAATGAGTCGCGTTCCCAAGCGACATGTATCACATTTTCACTTTTCACTACCAATCACATTTTCATATTTATTCATTTAATTCTGCACATTTATTAATAATTTGTAATTTATTGTGTGCAGGCCTCGAATTATTATTTTAAAGCTTAAAGAGCCCAAAAGCCCAGATCCAAGCCCATATTTGAAGCCCAAGAGTAAAAGTGCAATTATCAATTGTCAAAGTGCAAATACAAAAGGGCTAAAGTTGCAAATATCAAAGAAAGGGAAGGATAGACTTCTATTCAACCCTAAACACTTGCAGATGAGGATAAAAGTCAAAGAGAGTGCAAAGATAAAAATTCAAAGAATTCGGATTCAGACTGTACAGGTTTAGTATTCAGATCATAACGTTTGCTACAGATATGCAAATCTATGATTCAATATGCTCCAAAGAAGACTTGAAGGCCTACAACTCTTATGTTGATCAAACTTTCCAATTCAGTCCGTAGATAAGCTAATTTCGGCGATCAATATGATAACAAGTTGCTGGACAGATTTAAACTTCTATGGATAAGTGCCACAAGTCTGGAGATAAGATTTTTTGGGAGAGTTGTACCGGGACTCTACCTCCTTCTGCACCTATAAATACCCCTGCAGATGCAACACAGAGAACACACATAAAAATCCAGCGTCCAGCAAAGGGCCAAAGTTAGGGTTTTTAGGGTTTTTTCTTCTTTCTTCTAGGTTAGATTTTCTTTTTATTTTCAAGAGAGGGAGATGGCTATGTTGAGGGTGACACTGATGTATGCTTCTCTTCTCCATTGTATCAAGTAATGAAGGTAATTTTTATTTTTATTTATGTCATTGCTTTACTTTTCTTTTTGTTTTCTTTTTCTTTTCTACTTTATTTCTGTTGATCTTTGATGAGCATGCAAACGATTACCGAACCACAAGTATAACAAATTTTGGTGGTGCCAACGATATTCCATGAAGATGTTCTCCTCCTCGAGGCGTATCAATTCATACTTGCCCAAGGCTTGATGATCTAATGCGAACAGCGGACTGAGATTGATCCCATGGTTTATGCGTTCAACGCCTCCGAAATAAGGTAGAAAGTGTTAGGTTTTCACATATTTTCTCCAACCAAGGTTAGTTTTCTTTTCTTTTCTTTTATTCTATTTTTGTAGATTAAATCACTATCTCCCAATTCTTTCTTTTCCGATTCATTGTAAATACCACCTTCTTTCTAACATAACTAATATTCTCGTATTAATAACTAAAAAAATAAAAAAAAGGGAGATAACTTGCTTAACGCTTCCCATCGCAGTCCCTCCCTGAGGATCACGACCCGCATAGCCTTGCTACAGCGGATTAGAATTGAGAACTTGCACATCCTATTCTTAAAACTAAAATACTACATTTTGTGTGCAGGAAATCTCAGTCAACAAATTGAGTCGCGTTCCCAAGCTGACATGTATCACATTTTCACTTTTCACTACCAATCACATTTTCATATTTATTCATTTAATTCTGCACATTTATTAATAATTTGTAATTTATTGTGTGCAGGCCTCGAATTATTATTTTAAAGCTTAAAGAGCCCAAAAGCCCAGATCCAAGCCCATATTTGAGGCCCAAGAGTAAAAGTGCAATTATCAATGTCAAAGTGCAAATACAAAAGGGCTAAAGTTGCAAATATCAAAGAAGAGGGAAGGATAGATTTCTATTCACCCTAAACACTTGCAGATGAGGATAAAAGTCAAAGAGAGTGCAAAGATAAAATTCAAAGAATTCGGATTCAGACTGTACAGGTTTTAGTATTCAGATCATAACTTTTGCTACAGATATGCAAATCTGATGATTCAAGATGCTCCAAAAAGAAGACTTGAAGTCCTACAACTCTTATGTTGATCAAACTTTCCAATTCAGTCCGTAGATAAGCTAATTTCGGCGATCAACATGATAACAAGTTGCAGGACAGATTTAAACTTCTATGGATAAGTGCCACAAGTCTGGAGATAAGATTTTTTGGGAGAGTTGTACCGGGACTCTACCTCCTTCTGCACCTATAAATACCCCTGCAGATGCAACACAGAGAACACACATAAAAATCCAGCTTCCAGCAAAGGGCCAAAGTTAGGGTTTTTAGGGTTTTTCTTCTTTCTTCTAGGTTAGATTTTCTTTTTATTTTCAAGAGAGGGAGATGGCTATGTTGAGGGTGACACTGATGTATGCTTCTCTTCTCCATTGTATCAAGTAATGAAGGTAATTTTTATTTTTATTTATGTCATTGCTTTACTTTTCTTTTTGTTTTCTTTTTCTTTTCTACTTTATTTCTGTTGATCTTTGATGAGCATGCAAACGATTACCGAACCACAAGTATAACAAATTTTGGTGTTGCCAACGATATTCCATGAAGATGTTCTCCTCCTCGAGGCGTATCAATTCATACTTGCCCAAGGCTTGATGATCTAATGCGAACAGCGGACTGAGATTGATCCCATGGTTTATGCGTTCAACGCCTCCGAAATAAGGTAGAAAGTGTTAGGTTTTCACATATTTTCTCCAACCAGGTTAGTTTTTCTTTTCTTTTCTTTTATTCTATTTTTGTAGATTAAATCACTATCTCCCAATTCTTTCTTTTCCGATTCATTGTAAATACCACCTTCTTTCTAACATAACTAATATTCTCGTATTAATAACTAAAAAAAAATAAAAAAAGGGAGATAACTTGCTTAACGCTTCCATCGCAGTCCCTCCCTGAGGATCACGACCCGCATAGCCCTGCTACCGCGGATTAGAATTGAGACTTGCACATCATATTCTTAAAACTAAAATATTATATTTTGTGTGCAGGAAATCTCAGTCAACAGCTCTACTTCCCAAAGTGAGCCTGCTCCAAAGAAGACCAGGGGAGACTCGGGAGCTACATCCTCAATGCCCAAAGCTGTCCCTTCCGGTGTTGAGGAACAGAGGGAGAAAGAGGAGGAGGAAGACAAAACCCCCCTTGTTCGTCCTCGTGGATTGCGCAGCAGGGGCCCCGTGATTTTAGAAGAAGGGGAGCTTGTAGATGAACCCGTTACCATTGATGAGGCCGAGCAACTCGAGGTTGACCTGGTGAGAAGGGATGAATTGAGATTCCAGGGGTCTCACTCAGCCAGAGTCTTCTTCAGCTCAAAAGAGGAGGGATGAGGCGCAACAACCTGGGTCTCCCATTGTATTGATGCCCAGCTCTCGGGTAGTCGACCCCAGCCCTACTACCGGGGTACTTGGTGGTAAGGTCTCGATTGCCGATGCCTCTTGTGTTGCTCTATCGTCTTCCTCGTCCGGAGAGTATGAATATTCTTCGGACGATGAAGTCGATTTTGGCGATGAACCCGCTCCTCCAGATCCGAGCAAATTTTCACATATTACGGAGGAAGAGATACAAGGGTGTGACTCCGTGAAGGTGTCGCCAATAGCAGTAATTGCTCCTGCTGAAGGTACTCTCTTTGTCTTTTTGACCCGATTTCTCCTTTAGTTAGGGACAGGTCCTGACGTTTTCCTTTTAATTTTGTGTCATAGGGTTGGCCGCTGACAGTGAGGTCGTAACTTCCTCCATATCGAGGAAATGATACAAGAGTTGGCCCAGCAGGAGGGCGTTGAAGCTCTTGCGACCGAAATGCCTCAAGAAAGGGCAACTATTGAAGTTGGGGAGGCCTCAACCCTACAAGATTTGCCCAGGAATTCGCCGTCTTCAGATCCTCAACCTGGTAAGGGGGTATCAATGCATTTAATATCTTCCTTTTTCTTGTTATGGTTAACATTTTGGTGATTTGCAGAGAGTATTGAGGGAGCTCAAGTGGAGGATGTCATGGTCAACGTTGACCAGAAGGCAGTACAGTCCAGACCTCGACCGAGGGCCCCGAAGAGGTCAGGTTTACTGCCACTTCAGTCGCCGTGGAGGCTGCTACAACGGCAACCGCGCTAGAAGCGTTGGCGACCATCTCAGCTTCTGATGAACCTTCGTTGACATCCCTCCTGCGCAAGACAAACCGATTTTTGTCTCTCGTCCTCTGATGGAAAGAGGATCCGGGAGTTCGTCAGCGGAATTCTCTCCAGCCAATGATATCATGGAAGAACTGGCACGTCAAATGGTACAGCAGTTCTTTGCTTCCATGCGATCATGCATTGACCTTATCCTTTCTGGGGGCAGCTCTTTCGAGTTTGCCCGAGTACTTCTTGAAAACTTGATCGGGAACATCGGTCATACTGGAGGTCCTTCGCAGGCTAGGGCATGCCTGATGCTGGTGGAGCAGTTGGGAAGTGACTTGAAAGAGCTCAAGTCCTTGGAAGATGCTGGCTCAGTACACGAGGCTCGGGCAACCCTGAATAGGCTTCTTGCTGCTCAAGAACAAGAGCGGAAGGAGATGGAGGAACAAATAGCTGATGAGACCCGCCATCTCTAACATTTTCAGGCTGAACACCAAAGGCTGATTGGCGATTCAAAGGAATCTGAAATCGTCATGCAGAGCGCAGAGCAGGTTATTATCACTGCTCGGGCCACCATAGCCAAGGCAGAAACCTTGATTAAAATCAACGAGCAGAAACTTGTCACTGCCAGGAAGAAGCTGGAAGAGCTGGAAGCTGCCAAGACGCAGGCTGAAGAAAACCTCTCCGCTCATTCCTCCAGGTTGGAATCTCTACGAACGCAGCCGGCTGCGAAGAAATTTTTGTCCGAGGAGGAGCTGCGGGTCCAGGCTCTCATGGAGGTCGAGAAAACGCGTCAGCACGAGATGCATCGCCTTCGAGAACAAATCCGTTCCTTGGCGAATCAAGATTACTAGCCTCCTTTTTTTTCTTTTTTTTTTTTGTAAAGAGAAGAACACTCTATTCATCAAGAGCGTTTGTATTACTTTTATCATTTTTGGCCCAAATAATAAAAGTCTTCGAAATTTTGCTCCATTTTCATTATTTCCTTGTAGATGAATCTAATTTCTTAGTTGCAGTCTTTGGTTGTGATCCTTGGCTGACTATGAATAATAAACTCAGGCTGAACTGAGTTCTTTTTTCTTTTTGCAAAACGCGGCTCTGATTTGTAGTGGAGACACAATTCTGAGAAACGCGACTCTGACCTGCAAATTGAGACGCGGTTCAGGCTTGCGCGAAGGACGCGGCTTTGGTTATGGAAGGGCGCGGCTCCCTGGCCGCAGCCCTTAACTCTACCCAAACGCAGAATTCGGGATGCAGTGAGGACGCAGTCTTATGCTCCTCAAAACTGACGCATAGATATGAGGACGCGACACTGTCTTAGTAGAGACGCGTCTCTAGACCCTTGACTCAGTGTAAACTCAAATTATATTGAGTTTATGATAGGAACACAATTGTCGTCTTGCAATGTAGACGCAGCTCCAGTATACCTGTGAATGACATAGGCCCTCTCTGTTGTAGACACAAGTCTTAGGACGCAGCTTTCTAATTTTATGTGATTTCCAAGCGCGACCCCCAGAATGGGTCCCACAGTTCTCTTAACTAGAATGAAAAAGGACGCCGTCTTCGGATTCACAAAGGGACGCAAGTTCCTGGACGCGGCTCTCGGGCCTGCGTTTGGTGCAACTTCCCAGGCGTTACATGCAGCTTGTCATAAAGATTTTGTTAGATCTTTAAATGTCAAGTCGACGTTGACGATTGGGGACTCGCATTATCCGATGTTTCTCGAAGCGGCAGTCCACGCGTCAGCCCTTCATTGGGCTTAGACATAAATGCCTTTAAATGCCAAGTCGGCGCTGGCGGTTGGAGGCCTGCGTCTTCGTTGCTTACCGAAGCGACAATCCACGCGTCAGCCCTTCATTGGGCTTTGACATTCGTGCGGGAATTAAGGCTGACGGTTCTGATTAGTGAGCCATTAATTATGGGCTTTGTGGTTTGCCTATAAATAGGCTTCACCCCTTTCTTTTAACAGTCCATTGCTTAGACTGTTTTCCCTCGAGAGCCAGCGCTCTGAGGGATTTCATCTTTTTCCTTCAAGGACCTTTTAATGGGATTTGCCCCCATGAATGATGATGACCCAAAGCTTTCATGTTTCTGTTTAATCTCTCGAGAAGATTATTACTGTCAAGTGATTTCAAGATCAAAAAGCGTCTCTTTGAGCGCCCTTTATGTCTGCGCCTTGATGCAGAAAGTTCAACCCGTAAGGGGTTATTCTGCAGGTATGACTTCCTTATTTGCCATGAAATTTTCAACCCAACTGAGTTTCAGTTTCGCTGTCTTCTTAACCTTCTCTTGAAGTCTAACTGGTGCGCCCTTTATTTGAAAGCTGCGTCTTTTAGACTTCCTGATGAAGTGCGCGTTGATTGAGTTAGAAACCTGACTCGAAATCCTCTGGACGCGAGTATAAAAGACTTTTACACCCGGACTGCGAGCTTTGTATACAGAGCTCGCGTCTAAGCTGTGGACTTAGAAGAACTTCAACTCAGATCGAAGGCTTCAGACTTGAACTTAGCAAACCCTGTTTGTCAAACAGGGAGATGGCAATTTTCGCGTCTGATTCTCTTCGCGTCTCATATTTTAGACGCTGGTGCAAAACTAGACTGCGCTCGAATCTGTGTGTATCACGACTTTGATCGCGTCTGTTTCTGTTGCAGCAGCATTTTGACTCGCTGCGCGGGTCATCCCTGCGTCTGAAATTTTCAGCAATAACCGCGTCTGTCCTTTAGTTTTTCTGTTGAAGTATCCTGATTCTTCTAATTGTGTTCGACTTCTCGCAGGTAGGCTCAACCATCCTTTCGCATATTCGCTGGACCCCTGGGAGAATATTTCGGCCAGCGAACTTGGTCGATGGTCGACCATTGGAGAAAAAGTCATGGCTCCTATTTTTGGGAGACGAGGATCTGACATCCGCCGGGACCTTATTGGACACGATGTACCAGTCATGCTTCTGGGCCTGCCATGGTCACAGTGGGTATGGCGGTGGATATGGTGGTGGGTATGGTCCTCTTGCAGGTCACTGGAAAGAGGACGTCACCTGTAAGGTCTTGGATTCTCCCTTCACCAATCTTACCCCAGAAATGACATCGAGGACAAAATCTATGCTCATTGGATGACTTTCTGGTGGTAGAGATGTTCATCAACGAAGGATCATGGCCTACGTCGGTTAGTTGGTGGAATCAGAAGGACCTGCTGCATTCCGATCTCAAGAAAACACTATTGTTCTTGGTCAACGATGGGCTCTTTCAATGTTTACGTCAAGCATCATGGTGTAATCAGCTTCCGATCATCACCATAGTGTTCAACTCTACTTTGGCGCCCTTCCAAACATCTTTTACTTGGAGTTGTGAGCATGCTTCAAGGAGTGAGTGCAACCTTTTACTGAGAGAGAGAGGGACTTCTTTGTACTCCTTTATTGTAACACTCAATCTTATTGTATAAGAAAGCGTTTTATATCACTTTCATATGCCTGGATATAAATAAAAGCGACACTTTTCTTTTTGTCTCCTTCTATTGTCTCGAACTCTTTTTTGTATTGAAAGTCGAACGAATAGAAGTAAAGGATTTTTTATTTGCTAAAAATATGATGATACTTTTAACGAGTCAGAGTTTGTAGAAAAATCCTATTTCAGGAAATTCAACAATGCTGTCAGAGGTGTGATATTAACTTGACAACAATTTTGTGGGACTGCCAATCTACAAAGGAGAGTGACAGGAGGAATTTGTACTCCCAGGGAAGATGAGCTTTTATCAGAGGTTTGGGATTAACTTGATTAGATCAGCTGGGGATTTAATGAAAATACTGTTTAACGATGTAATTTAACCGAACAATGTTTTTAGGTAGGCTTGTTATTCTGTTGATGAGGATAACAAGTAAGGCTAGATTCGCGGGGGACCTAGGAAAATCTCTATCGTTAGAGGTGTGATATTAACTTAACGGGTTGAATAAAACCTTGTCTGAAGTGTGAGGTTAACTTGACAAGGTGTGAATCAGAGGTGTGATATTAACTTGACTCAAAAGTATTTCAGCTTTATTTGGGAAAGCTGAGAGTATCGCTGTCATAGGTGTAATGTTTAACTTGGCAGCGAGGGTAATACTAGAGGTGTAATTTTAAACTTGGCATTGGTCATCTCGACTTTGACAAGGAAGTCCGAGGGAAAGTCATGGCCTTAGCAATGACTTGGACGCTAGAGGTGTAATGTTAAACTTAGCATCGTTCATTTCAGCTTCGATTTGGAAGTCTGAGGGAAGATGATTGTCAGAGGTTTAATATTAAACTTGGCAGCAACTTGATTACTGTTAGAAGTGTAATGTTGAACTTTAACAGTAATTTGTCAGAGGTGTGGTATTGAACTTGACAGAAATTGATTTGCGATATGAGCAATTTGAGGACCTGCCATTCTACTGGTGAGAATGACAAGTGGAATTTAAAAAACGTCAGAAGTGTAGTGTTAACCTGACAAATTTAAAGGCTTGCTACTCCATATAGGGTTGACAAGTAAAGTTTGTACTCGATAGGGAGTATTGAAAATTTTCATTACCAGAGGTATAGTGTTAACGTAGCAATGATTGTGTTTTGTAGACCTACCATTCTGTGTATGAGAATTGGTAGGGAATTTTGGAGAAAAGAGTGGAACTAAGTCCACTTAGGATTTTTAGCAAACCCTCAGCTGTCAACGGATTTGAGGTGCCTTTACCAGCTACTGTTTGAGCTGGGCTAGCCATGCTATTCCCCTCAGCATAGTGAGTTGTCGAAGACTTATGTTGGGCTTAGAAGCCAACATTTTCCTCTATCCTTAGCCGTCGGAGGCGTCGGATGTTAATGAAGATGGGAACATTAGAACCTAAGTTTCGCCTTTTGTTTCTTTATCAATATTTACATCATGCATCCTGATATAATCAATGCCCGATTAGCTTGTCACCGATTTATCGTGATGTGACCTAATAAAGGAAAAAAACTTTTCTTGGATCTGGAGCTTTGATCAGAGGTGTACTTTTAACTTGATCTGAAGAGGAGTACTATTAAGGATAGTACTTCTTCAGGAACTTGCCATTGATCGGCATCATGAGTGTATCGCCATTTGAAGTTATGAGGCGATATGATCCATTTGAGTAGACTGACTCTACTACAAATGGTCCTTCCTATTTGGCTTGAATTTTCCTTTTGTCTTATGTGTCATCACCATAGGTCTTCTGACGGCTAAGACGAGGTCACTTTTCTTGAAAGTTTGCACTTTAACTTTCTTGTTGAAGGCTCTGGTAATCCGAGCTTGGTAGAGCTCGATTTGTTATTGGGCCTGCAGACATTTATCATCTTAGGCCTCCAATTCTTGGAGTCGCTGTCGATGCTTCTCCTCATTTGTCATCTCTCTGCTGTCAAGGCGACGCGTAGAGATGGAATTTGGATTTCTAGTGGAAGCACAGCTTCACACCCATATACCAAAGAAAATGGCGTAGCTTTAGTCGGGGTTCGCACAGTTGTGCGATAGGCCCATAAGCATTTACCTAGTTTGTCATCCCAGTCACGTTGACTTTTCGAGACGAATTTCTAGAGACTTGCCGATGTTTTGTTGAAAGCTTCTGCGAGGCCATTAGCGGTGGGGTAGTATGCTGTTGAGGACACACTCTGGATTCTGTATTTAGTGCAGAACCTCTGGAAAGCCTGACTGATGAACTGGGGCCCATTGTCATGGACGATTCGCCGAGGTACCCCAAAACGGTAAATGACATGATGCTTAACGAATTTGATCACGTCAGATGACTTTACCTCTTTCAAAGGAACGTCCTCTGCCCATTTGGAGAAGTAATTGGTTATGGCTAAGATAAACCGATGTCCTTTTGATGATGGTAGGCTGATAGGGCCGACTACATCCATCCCCCACATCTCAAACGGCCAGGTAGAGGTTGTAGAGTGAAGGTACCCTGGTGCTTGATGGATGAAGTCACCATGCACTTGGCAGGCGTGACATATTTTGGCATAGGTGATGGCGTCAGCGATCATCTTAGGCCAATAATATCCCAACCTTTGGAGTTGATGTGCAAGTTTTGGGCCAGGCTGATGGGCTCCACACATGCCGTCATGGGCTTCTTTCAATACCTCCTGTGCCTCTTTTTGTGAAAGGCAGCGAAGCAAAATCCCGTCATGCGATCGACGATATAAGGTTCGTGTGATCGCATTATAGTAGAATTTAGGGGCTTTCCTTCTAATGGCAGCCGCTTCTTTGGTGTCCGCAGGCAGGATGTCGTACAAGACATAGTCAATGTAAGGGAATCGCCAATCTCTAGGCTCTGGACCGGTTGACGACTCAAGCACTACTTTATCTTGACAATCTCCTGTTAGCTCCGGGTAGTCCTCGGGGACAATTCTCGGGCAATACAAGTCGTGGCTGTGGACAAATATCTTCTCTACTGTTTCGGCTGGAAGCTAAGGAGGCAGCGAGGGACGCCAGTGCATCTGCATGCGCATTTTGCTTGCGTGATACATGGTCGATATAAAAGTTTGTGAACCTCTCGGCCATGTGTACAGTTGCGTTGTAATAGGGTACTAGATCTTCATGTCTAACTTCGTACTCCCCACGAACTTGGCTGACGATGAGTTTAGAGTCATCATATACCTCGAGATTTTTAACGCCAATCTCATCAGCGAGTTGCATCCCAATCAAGAGGGCATTGTACTCCGCTACATTGTTGGAACAAGGCTCGGTTAACGAGACAGCTCGAGGAATCACATAGTTTTGTGGGGAGACGAGTACTACTCCCACTCCTGCCACTATGTGTCCTTTTGGGCTTGTTCTCGATGCGCCGTCAAAGAAAAGTTGCCATACTTGCCTTTCGAAGGATGTCTGGGTCAGGCAGACTTCTGCGACCTCGTCTGGGAGATCCTCGTAAAGTTTGGCTGCCCTCAGATCTGGATGTTCAGCCAGGAAATCCGCCACCGCTTGTCCTTTCACGGCTTTTTGTGGTAAAAAGTGCATTTCATATTGGGATAGCAATATGGCCCATTTTGCCAATCGGCCATTTAACGATGAAGGCTTTGTCATAAGTAACCTCAAGGGGTTGACTTTTGATATGACATTTATACTTTGGCCTACCAAATAGTGTCGCATTTTCTGAACAGCGAACACCAATGCCAAACATTCCTTCTCGATCGGGTTGTACCGATGTTCGGCCCCGATCATTGTCCTACTCAAATAGTAGATTGCTTGCTCTCGTCCTTGGTCATCGTTCTGAGCTAATAAAGCTCCTAAAGAATGATCCATTGCTCGGACGTATATCAGGAAAGGTTTTCTAGATACCGGAGCTGCAAGGACCGGTGGTTGTATGAGGTACTGTTTTATTCCTCAAATGCTTGCTGGCAAGCGTTGTCCCAAATGAACGAAATGAAATCACCTAGAGGGGGGTGAATAGGTGATAGTGCTAATCTAGAAACTAAATGCGGAAGCTAAAAATAATTTTGCAACACACTTAATACAACCACAAGTGTAGCCGAATTCCCCGTGAAGGGCTCTGGACTAACTCCTCTTGATTCCCCTAGATAAGGGTTGAGGTGCTATATGAAGCTCTTGTGGTTAAGTATAAGTGAGGCACACAAGCAACCAAGCATACAATAGATAAGGCAATATGAAATATGCAAGGCACAACACAAGCAATGAATGATATGACAATATGAATGATGCTTTGCACAAATAAAAGAGAGAGAGAGAGTTAGAGAGACAAGTGGATCAAACGCAAACACAAGGATATGTTCTGAGGTTCGAGCCCCTAGCTCTACGTCCCCGCCTTCACCGAGAAGGATTTCTAATCCACTATACTCCCACCGAGGGAACCTCCACCGAGGAGGATTTTTACAACAAGGGAGTACCGAACTCCTCTCTCAACACCGCCTCACAACCGAGGGGTAGGCCCGTAGCCAAACAATAACCAATCACCTCTACCGAAGAGGGATACAAACCACCAAGCTCCACCTTACACAAGAGGGAGCAAACACCAATCTCTACCTCTACCAAAGAGGGAGCAAACCACAATCCTCAATCTCTACCAAAGAGGGAGCAACCTAATCAAAGTAAGGGTTATTACAACAAGTGGTTACAAAGACCACAAACTCTCTTTTTCCACAAAAACAAGATCCTAATAGATTAGGATAGAAGATATAGATCAAGTGTGGAAAACAAAGTGTTTTGATCAAAGAAAAACTCTTGAAAAAACACCAAAAATGATATAGAGATTTTAGCTCAAAAACAATTCTCAAAACCTAATTTCTTTGAAATAAACAAAACACTTAAAACAAAATAAATGAAGCTTTTTGGCACAAAAACTATTTTGAAAACTTGTTTAAACACTAGAGAAACTCTGAAAATTTTCTTGTCAAAAGTCTTATCAAAATCCCAAAGAGATGGGGTATTTATAGCCCAACCAGAAAACTAGCTGTTAGGCTGATCTGTTAGTCTGACAGGCTCGCGGTCGACCGGCCCGGTCGACCGCCAACGGTCATAAATATGACCGTTGGGCCATCCCGGTCGACCGCCCAGATACAGAGAGCAAAGCTCTCTGGTCCGGCCGACCGGCCCATTGCCTGGCCAGACGTGCACAGACCTGTGCACGTCGGTCGACCGAGAGGTCGACCGGCCCTGGCTTACGGTCGACCGTCCCGGTCGACCGCCAAAGCCTGGCAGCCAATTATCTGGGTCAGAAAAACAGTTTAAAAATATTCTTAAAAATACTTGTAAATCTTGTAAAAATCCCCAAAAATAGTTTTAACATTTTGCATTGATATATAAACATGTGATAAAAATTTCAATTCAAATATCAAGCAATTCAAACTATTTTTTGTGTTTTGAAAGTTTTACCAAAAACCAAAACTTGTATTTTATCAAACATGTATTTTTCAATACATGAATAGGAAAGTCAAAATAAGTTTGTTTAAAAGTTAAGCATGCATGTATAGAATGAATCTACTATACATAAAAACCAAGGTAAACTTATTTTGATCAATCTATTCATGAAAACCAATTCCAAAACATAAAACGTGTGTGCATTTTGTACTTGAGCATATCAACTATTCTAAACTTTACACATGGATCTAAACACACTAAACTAAACTATAGATACCTAAGTCTTCTTGACGATCTTCAATCTTCAAGCCGACTCGATCCCAAACGTGATCCACCGAGCGCAAAGGTATGATCTTGATGCTCGGGCACAGGAATCACCATGAAAAGCTTCTAAACTCCTTATTGAAACTAATCACCAACTAATATCTTGCTAAATGATCTGAAACTTAAATCACAAGATTATTAGTAAACATAACTACATGAGTTAATCATCATCAAAACTAGAGTGGAAGGCCTCTGGGCCAATAATCTCCCCTTTTTTGATGATGACAAAACTCATGGAGTTATATATGCAAGGATTAAAGTTAAGCTTCAAGGAAGCTCCCCCTTAACTCATGCATAAACAAATAAACTGTTGGCCCTAGGTTACAATCACCCGTCTTTAGTGTGTTTTGATGATTACAAAATATATTAGTTATTTGTACTAATATTATTTGTTGTTTAAGTGTGTTTCAGGTTTTCTATCTTGCATAGGTGTTTTCTTCCCTAAAGGAAGGTGACTTGGACTCAAGATAACTCAAATTGGGCTCAAGATGCAAAATTGAAGATCAAGTGGAGAAAGCCCCTCTTGAAGCCTTGAAGTCCTTAGAACTTTGTAAGAATAGAATGTTAAAGTTTGAGTATGTGATATTTGGCTCTAGGATACACACACACACTTTTCCCTTTACAAAATTCTATTTTAAAATGTTTGTTTCTAAGTTTTATGCCTAAGTTTATATATACATGTATCCAAACTTTTTACAAATTGAATATCTTGTTTAAAACATGTGTATAGACTATTTTTGCATAATACTTAGTTATAAGTATCTCAAAATATTTTCTCACAAAATTTCGAACTCCAAAAATCTGCCAGATTTCCCTATTTCAGGTTGACCGGCCGACCGCCCGGTCGACCGGCGCCTGTGTCAGGACGTGTACGTTTGTGCACGTCTGTCGGTCGACCGGCCCGGTCGACCGACTGTAAGCAGGCCACTCTCGGTTTGTTTCGGTCGACCGCCCGGTCAACCGCACTAAGGAAACTGTGTTTCCTCAAAGAGGTCGGTCGACCGGACGGTCGACCGGAGCGCCAACGGCTCTTTGCCAACTAGGCAAACGGTCGACCGGCCGGTCGACCGTTACGCCTGCAAGTGCCCAACGGCTCTTTCCTCTTTGGGCAAGTCTGAAAAACTGTTTTCTTTTTCTTCTTTAACAGAGTTTTAGAGAGTTGTTGGAGGCCTTTTGCAGGTCAAATTAGGTGAAAAGAAAAGAGTTTTAACCTATTCTCTCCCTATAAATAGAGGGCAATAGGTCTTTGTTATTTACCTAGAAAAATCCTTGTTTTCATTGTTTTCAAGAGAAAGAGAAAATTGCTTCAAAGCTTTCATTTTCAACTCTTTTAAAGTTTGTTTTTCAGTTGTGTTTGATTGCCAATATCACTCTACAACTGAAGTTTTCTCACCACACTTCATAGAGCCAAAAGTCCTTTACTCATACTATAGAGAAGTTGTAAAAAGAGTGAGAATTGTAAAAGTGTTTGAGAAAGAGTTTAGTGATCTTGTTGTGATCACTCTTGTTCTTGTGATCCTTATTCTTGTGGAGACAACTCCTAGGTGGAGTTCTTTGTAAGTTGTGAAGCTAAGGGCTTGGGGTCTTCGGTAGACCAAACTTGTACGGCATCCTCGGTGGATAGTGGAAACCCTTCACGGAGGTGAAGGCGGTGACTAGAGCGGTGGCTCGAACCTCGAAACAAATCATTTGTGTTTGCGATTGCCTTGCGTTATTCTTGCTTTACATTTCTCTTGCTTTATATTGTCTTCAACTATTTGCTTGAGAACTAACTCTTTACTTGTGCAATCTTCTCTTGTTTACTTTACTTGTAATATTTATTGTGTGTATTTCATCATAGCATTTTATTCATCTCTTGATCGATCAAATCTCATACAACACGGTTGCATTGCGCACCTCTAACCCATTTTAAGGGGAATTGGGAGGAAGGAGTTCAGAACCTCTCACGGGGTATTCGGCTCTTAGTCGTGTTTTGAGAGATCGTTGCATCACTCATTCAATTAAGTTTAAAAAGATCATTAGATTAGCAATTACACCTATTCACCCCCCTCTAGGTGTATTTCAATTGGTATCAGAGCTTGGTTACTAGGCTCTTGGCTTAACAACCCTAGAAAGATCCTAATATTGCTAATCATTTCATTCATTTTCACTTAGTAAAGATGGCCGATGGTATTAAGACACCCCTAAGTTTGATGGACTTAACTTTCTCATATGGAAAGTTAAGATGACCGTTTTCTTGCAATCTCTAGGTAGTCGAGTTGCAAAGGCCGTGACCAAACCCTTTAGTGCACCCCCCGGTGATGAATCCACTTGGTCCGAAATAGAGACCAAAGAATTTGATGCCAATGCTAGGGCTCACTATGCACTTCTTCAAGCCCTTAATGATGATGACATAGCTAGAGTTATTCATTGCAAGTCCGCATATGAAATTTGGACACATTTACTAGTTACACATGAAGGGACCTCACAAGTGAAGAGGGCTAAGATTGACCTTCTTCGGTCCCAATATGAGAATTTTTGCATGCAAGAAAATGAAACCATAGATGATATGGTTACAAGATTTACAAAGATTACTAATGGACTTTCTTCTCTAGGTGATGCTATTGATAACGATCAAAGAGTAAGAAAGATCATCCGGGCTCTTCCTCCTTCATGGGAAGTAAAAGCAATAACCTTGAAGGAACTCAATGACAAGGAGGAGATTGAGCTAATTGGTCTCATTGGGAACCTCAAAACCCATGAGATGGAAAGGAAAGTGAGGGAGGACATGGCTCCTTCCAAGAAAAAGACTATAGCCTTCAAAAGTCAATCCACACACTCCGACGAAGACGATGAAGAAGAAGATGACGAAGAGCTCTCACTTCTTGTCAAGAATGTCCGGAGGATGTACAACAAGGCGAAATTCCAAGGTAGAAGGAGATGGCAAGGAGGCAAAGAAGAAAGAAAGATCATATGCTTCAATTGCCAAAGACCGGGACACATAGTGGCGGAGTGTCCGGATAAAGTGAAGCCCTCCACCTCAAAGAAGCCTCACAAGAAGAAGGCAATGAAAGCTACATGGGATTCCGAGAGCGAATCCGAGGAGGAGATTGATACCGCCAACATGTGCTTCATGGCAAATGAAAGCACAAGCAAGGTAACCCCTTCCACTTCTCCTAATGATGAACTTTCTATGGATGAGTTAGGAGAAGCTTTTGTAGAATTATCTCACAACTATGACTTCTTAAAGAAAAATATTTAAAAATGAAAAAGGAAAATGAATCTCTTAGCCTTCAAGTTGTAAATCTTTCTAAAGAAAATAATGACTTGCATTCTACTTTGGTTTCCACTAAAAATGAATTTGATAAATATAAGACTTCTTGTAAAGGCAAGTCCCCATTTGTTGATGCTAATGAGATTACCATGCTTAAGGAAAGAATAGATTCTTTAAGTATTGTTTTGAAAAAGTGTAGTGAGTTTGATAAGAAGAAGTTAGAGGCCATGTTTCCTAAGAAACAAGCCCCTAAGAAAAATGTTCATAATGCTCATGCTCATGTTCATACCACACAACCTTTACATCGTGGCAAACCCCCAAAGCATGCTCACACTTCACACACTCATCATGCATTCATGTATGGAAGAGTGTTCTCATGTTCACATTGTGGGCGGAAAGGACACTTAGCCAATTTTTGCTATGATAGACTAAGTGCATCTTTTCATAATGTTTGGGTTCGAAACACTAACTTTCAAGGACCCAAGAAAGTTTGGGTACCAAAGTCAACAACTTTGTTAAATGATATAGGTACCTTCCAAAGCCCAACGACGTAGAGGATTGTGGTATCTTGATAGTGGTTGCTCAAGGCACATGACTTGGGATATCAACAACTTTGCAACCCTATCAAGATACCATGAAGGTGGCACCGTCACCTTCGGAGATGACGCCAAGGGTAAAATCATCGGTATTGGTAATGTAAAACTTGGCACATCCCCTTTAATTGAGAATGTAGTTTTAGTTGACGGCCTCAAGCATAATCTCTTGAGTGTTAGTCAATTATGTGATAAAGGTTTTGATGTAGTTTTTGATAATGTTGCTTGTAAAGTAATTGATAGAATTTCTAATGCTTGTGTGTTTTCCGGTTTTCGTGAAAGTAATGTTTATATGATAGATATGTTAAATATGTCTTGTAATATAACATGTTTAAAAGCCCTCGATGACGACTCTTGGTTGTGGCATAGAAGATTAGGCCACATTTCTTTTGACCACATATCTAGGCTTAACACAAAGGAAATGGTGAAAGGTATTCCTTGTTTGAATTTTGAAAAGGACCGAGTTTGTGACGCATGTCAATTGGGAAACAAACTAAGTCTTCTTTCAAGTCAATTAAGGATATCATGACATCACGTCCTTTGGAGTTAATCCACATGGATTTATTGGCCCTACACAAACCAAAAGTCTAAGTGGGAATAGATTTGCATTTGTTTTAGTTGATGATTTTTCACGTTTTACTTGGGTTTTCTTTCTTGAGCATAAAAATCAAGCATTTTCGTATTTCCAAACTTTTAAGAAAAGAGTTGAAAAAGAAAAAGATGTTTCGATTTTAAGAATAAGAAGTGATAGAGGAGGTGAATTCATTAACCAACCCTTTACCACTTTTTGTGAAGAATATGGAATAAAGCATGAACTATCTTGTCCTAGAACTCCACAACAAAATGGAATAGTTGAACGGAAAAATCGAACTTTGCAAGAGATGGCTAGGACAATGCTTAGTGAATACGGTCTACCACATTATTTGTGGGCCGAGGCCGTTAATACATCATGCTACATATCAAATCGTGTATTCTTGTGTAAAAATACTACAAAAACCTCTTTTGAAATGTACTTTTCTAGAAAACCAAATGTTTCATATTTCAAGGTTTTTGGATGCAAATGTTTGTTTTAAATACAAAAGATAATTTAGGAAAATTTGATCCTAAATCTTATGAGGCTACATTTGTGGGTTATTCTAGTACTAGTAAGGCTTATAGAGTCTTCAATAGGTCATCATTGACTATTGAGGAATCTATACATGTTAAGTTTGAGGAATCTAACTTGTTTGTTAAGAATGTTGTAGAAATAGATGCTTTGCATGAAGGCTTGGAGAAAGTGACCTTGGAGGATACACCTACTATAGGAGACAAGCCAAAGGATGATGAAGGAAGTGAAGCTAAAATACAAGAGGCTCAAGGAAATGAAGATCAAACAAATGGAGAAGAGCCCACTCAACAACTTCCAAAGGATTGGAGATACAATCCACATCATCCAAAGGACCTCGTCATAGGTGATGTATCAAAAGGGGTAACAACTCGATCTAAACTTCATGACTATTGTGGACATTATGCATTTATTTCTCATGTTGAACCCAAGAACGTCCTCGAAGCCGAGGCCGATTCATATTGGTTGCTAGCTATGCAAGAGGAACCCAATCAATTTGAGCGCAACCAAGTTTGGCACCTTGTTCCTAGGCCCCACGATAGACCAACAATTGGTACTAAGTGGATCTTTAAGAACAAGTTGGATGAATCGGGTAACGTTGTTAGGAATAAAGCTAGGTTAGTTGCCCAAGGTTACACTCAAATCGAAGGAATCGATTTTGAAGAAACCTTTGCACCCGTAGCACGGCTTGAAGCTATACGGATGACACTAGCATTTGCCTCATATAAAGATTTTAAATTGTTTCAAATGGATGTTAAAAGTGCTTTTCTAAATGGTTTTATTGAAGAGGAGGTGTATGTTGAACAACCCCCCGGTTTTGTTGATCCTACACCCCGGATTTTGTTTTTAAATTAGATAAAGCTCTTTATGGTTTAAAACAAGCCCCTAGGGCTTGGTATGAAAGACTTTCTTCATTTTTGATTTCAAATGGTTTTAAGAAAGGTAAAATTGATACAATCTTGTTTACAAAACATGTAGAAAATGATATTCTTATTGTGCAAATTTATGTAGATGATATTATTTTTAGTTCTACTAATGAATCTCTTTGCCAAGCTTTTGAATCATGCATGAAGGATGAATTCGAAATGTCTATGATGGGGGAACTCAACTATTTCCTTGGACTCCAAATCAAGCAAAAGAAGGATGGGATCTTCATCAATCAAGCTAAGTACACAAAGGAACTAATCAAAAGGTTTGGGCTTGAAGGATCGAAAGTAAGTAAAACTCCCATGGCAACAACTACAAAGCTTGACAAGGATGAACAAGGTAAAAGTGTAGACATTAAATTATATCGTAGCATGATTGGTAGCTTGCTTTATTTGACGGCTAGTAGGCCGGATATTATGTTTTCCGTTTGTCTTTGTGCACGTTTTCAATCTTGTCCTAAAGAATCTCACATAATTGCGGTTAAACGCATAATTAGATACCTTAAGGGCACTATTGAAATGGGTTTGTGGTATCCTAAAATCGGATTATTTGAAATGAAGAGTTTTTCGGATGCCGACTATGCGGGTTGTAGGGTAGATAGGAAGAGCACAAGTGGAACATGTCAATTCTTAGGTAATTGTCTTGTATCTTGGTCTTCCAAAAAGCAAAATTCGGTAGCCCTTTCAACCGCCGAGGCGGAGTATGTTGCAGCCGGAGCTTGTTGTGCACAAGTTCTTTGGATGAAACATACTCTCCTTGACTATGATTTACACTTTGATCATGTTAAAATATTTTGTGATAATACTAGTACTATTCACATGACAAAGAATGCAAATCAACATAGTAAAACCAAACACATTGACATTAGGTATCACTTTCTTAGGGATCATTATGAGAAAGGTGATATTGATATTGATTATGTTTCTACCGATTTTCAACTTGCCGATATTTTTACTAAACCTCTAGATTATGCTAGATTTTCATTTATTTGTGGTGAGTTGAATGTTTGCATGATTGATTCTTAAAAATATTTCTATTTTGGTGTCTTGTTTTGATTTTAACCCTTTTTGATGTATGACAAAAAGGGGAGAAAAATATATAAGTTTAATTAAGGTGTTTATTGAAAAAGAAATAAGTTTGCTTATAGTTTGAGTTTTGTTTATTTACTATAAGTTTAAGAGAAAAAGTATAAGTTTAATTGGTATATAAGATTAAGTTTGATTTCAATTGGTATTTAAGTTTTTGACAAAAATATTGTGTTTTTCAATGCTTCATGTATCTCACTCATAGTTATTTTTAACATAGCATTGTTTGAGGGGGAGCTTTCCAAGCTCTTCTTCCTTTATTTGTTTAAATAACTTATATGTTTTGTCATCATCAAAAAGGGGGAGATTGTTGGCCCTAGGTTACAATCACCCGTCTTTAGTGTGTTTTGATGATTACAAAACATATTAGTTATTTGTACTAATATTATTTGTTGTTTAAGTGTGTTTTCAGGTTTTCTATCTTGCATAGGTGTTTTCTTCCCTAAAGGAAGGTGACTTGGACTCAAGATAACTCAAATTGGGCTCAAGATGCAAAATTGAAGATCAAGTGGAGAAAGCCCCTCTTGAAGCCTTGAAGTCCTTAGAACTTTGTAAGAATAGAATGTTAAAGTTTGAGTATGTGATATTTGGCTCTAGGATACACACACACACTTTTCCCTTTACAAAATTCTATTTTAAAAATGTTTGTTTCTAAGTTTTATGCCTAAGTTTATATATACATGTATCCAAACTTTTTACAAATTGAATATCTTGTTTAAAACATGTGTATAGACTATTTTTGCATAATACTTAGTTATAAGTATCTCAAAATATTTTCTCACAAAATTTCCAACTCCAAAAATCTGCCAGATTTCCCTATTTCAGGTTGACCGGCCGACCGCCCGGTCGACCGGCACCTGTGTCAGGACGTGCACGTTTGTGCACGTCTGTCGGTCGACCGGCCCGGTCGACCGACTGTAAGCAGGCCACTCTCGGTTTGTTTCGGTCGACCGCCCGGTCGACCGCACTAAAGAAACTGTGTTTCCTCAAAGAGGTCGGTCGACCGGACGGTTGACCGGAGCGCCAACGGCTCTTTGCCAACTAGGCAAACGGTCGACCGGCCGGTCGACCGTTACGCCTGCAAGAGCCCAACGGTTCTTTCCTCTTTGGGCAAGTCTGAAAAACTGTTTTCTTTTTCTTCTTTAACAGAGTTTTAGAGAGTTGTTGGACGCCTTTTGCAGGTCAAATTAGGTGAAAAGAAAAGAGTTTTAACCTATTCTCTCCCTATAAATAGAGGGCAATAGGTCTTTGTTATTTACCTAAAAAAATCCTTGTTTTTCATTGTTTTCAAGAGAAAGAGAAAAATTGTTTCAAAGCTTTCATTTCCAACTCTTTTAAAGTTTGTTTTTCAGTTGTGTTTGATTGCCAATATCACTCTACAACTGAAGTTTTCTCACCACACTTCATAGAGCCAAAAGTCCTTTACTCATACTATAGAGAAGTTGTAAAAAGAGTGAGAATTGTAAAAGTGTTTGAGAAAGAGTTTAGTGATCTTGTTGTGATCACTCTTGTTCTTGTGATCCTTATTCTTGTGGAGACAACTCCTAGGTGGAGTTCTTTGTAAGTTGTGAAGCTAAGGGCTTGGGGTCTTCGGTAGACCAAACTTGTACGGCATCCTCGGTGGATAGTGGAAACCCTTCACGGAGGTGAAGGCGGGACTAGAGCGGTGGCTCGAACCTCGAAACAAATCATTTGTGTTTGCGATTGCCTTGCGTTATTCTTGCTTTACATTTCTCTTGCTTTATATTGTCTTCAACTATTTGCTTGAGAACTAACCCTTTACTTGTGCAATCTTCTCTTGTTTACTTTACTTGTAATATTTATTGTGTGTATTTCATCATAGCATTTTATTCATCTCTTGATCGATCAAATCTCATACAACACGGTTGCATTGCGCACCTCTAACCCATTTTAAGGGGAATTGGGAGGAAGGAGTTCAGAACCTCTCACGGGGTATTCGGCTCTTAGTCGTGTTTTGAGAGATCGTTGCATCACTCATTCAATTAAGTTTAAAAAGATCATTAGATTGGCAATTACACCTATTCACCCCCCCTCTAGGTGTATTTCATAAACAATAATTATGCAATGAATGACAATGCATAGTCATGCATAAATAATAAAAGGCTCTAGATACCAAATGAAATTTACAAAAACAAAACATGTTCTAGATACTAATAAAACTTAATATATGCAAAACATAAATATGCATATAAAACTCGAAATCTATCTCCCCCTTTTTATCAATCATCAATAAAGGGGTAAAAGCAAAACCAAATCAATAAATTTTTCTCCCCCTTTTTTGTTCGAAACAAAGAAACAATAAAAGGTCAAAAACAATGTTCACCCCCTTTTTGTCTAAACAAAAAGAATATCAATAAGGGGTTACAATCAATTAAGATATCAATTTAAATATATGTCAAAGATAGCATCTTGATACCAATTGAAAGTGAAATATAGATCAATAAATAGTATATGCGATATACATTCATGAAGAGGAAGATGTAAAGCTTCCCAACATAGATACATTACATGAAGGAGGGATGACAAGCCCTAATTCACATAACGTACACTATGTCATGCATAAGAGGAGATGTGAAGCTCCCCTTACACACGTGTACCACATAAAAAAGAGTTGTCAAGCTCCTCAATACAAGATACACTCAACATGAATCTATATGTAGAAGAGATGTTAAGCTCTCCTTGCATATAGGCAATATAAATCAAAAAAATTTTGAATTTTTCTTTAAACAAAATTTTGAAATACCAACTTAAATCATTCAATAAACATCTTGATATCAAAAGAGGGTATTTTTCTTGATAAGCATATGATATCAATTTGAAATTATTATTTTCTATCATAAAGTAAGGGAGTGGAAATACAAATACCAATTGAAATATGAAATCGAATTTTCTCCCCCTTTATGAAATACCAACAAAAACAATGCGTAGGCTCGAATTAAGATACCAATTGAAAGCTAAATCAATTAAAACAAAGTTGAAACTCAAGCTCTAGCATAAACAAAATTTGTGCTCAAGATATAGGAATATAATAAGCAAAAATAAAATATATATGTATGATAAATTAGATACCAATAGAAATTGATACCATTTGAATTGAAAGCATACATACATAAACACATATGAGTATACAAGAAGATCAAAATTGATACCAATTAAAAGAATTCAATGATACCAATTGAAACAACAATCATAGCACGTGTATACCTCATAATACTAAACGAAGAATACGAACTAGTTAAAATGAAAAGTTTTGTTAACTAGTGAGAAATCCTTCAAGTAAGGAATAAAACAAAAATATTTTTCATAAAACATGAAATTCACAAAATAGTCAACACTCTAAGCCAATGAAGCATAAATATAACTCATGAAAACAAAACATGAGTAAACATGAAGGTGAGTGTATAAATACAATGTGAAGAACATGATCATGAATGTATTCAATTAAGGTCAATTATTCCTTAAACATAAAAACTCATCAAAAACTATTTAATCTTCAAGGTATATGTATGTCTTATACAAACTAAGGTATACATACATATCCAAACACAACGAGTCCACAAAAATATATGCATGAAGGCATGTGACTCAAAGGATGTTTATGTATAACAATAATTTAGATAAAATGGACATATACATGAAGTTAAACAAGAAATCATAAAATAAATTCAAAAATGGGAATACAAGTTTAAAATGCATGAATCATCAAAACTAGACTATACTAGCACATCTAATGGGTTCAAATAGGCATTAAAGCACAAACATATATAGATTTATTTGTGGCCCACTATATGTACAAGTATAAATCCTAGTCTTAATGAAAACTAACATTCAAACATATATTCAAAGCATGAAGCATAAAAACGGGATAAAAATCAACATGATAAACATAAACATGATTATTATGTAAATCCACATGTTATTAGAACTATGATAAACATGATAGCAAAACAAATGTGAGAACACAAAATAATAATCCATATTAAACATGGGTGTCTCTAAAAGCTATTCATGCATGTCAATGAACAAATAATCATGGCATTTACATACTAATCTATAAACAACAAACATGCTATAAATAATGAAATTGAAAAGCATGTAAACAATAAATAGGAGTTAGGAATCGTTACCAAAACCTAGAAGGCAACTCTTCTTGACTCCAAAACATGGTGGTCATCTCCACCAAACTTCCTTTGAAAGTGATGCATCCAAATGATTTCCATGAAGCTCGGAACGCATCCACTCCAAGGTACCGCTACTCTCACGTCATGTGAGAGCCCCCACCTACATCATAAACAATAGGGGTGGTCTTTGGTACCCATACTCTTTTGGGTCCATGGGGGTTAGTACCTTCTCTAACCCAAACAAATTTCTTTGCTAAATTTACATCATGTAATCTATCATAACAGAATTTAGCAAGGTGGCCCTTTCGTCCACAATGTGTACAAGTGTACACATGAGCATACATAGTGTGATGGTGTCCGTGAGGAGCACGTGTATGCCGTGGAGGGTGTGCATGCATAATAGATGGAACTTGTTTCTGTTGGCCCAAAGGCCTATCACCCTAGTTTTGATGATGATCAACTCATGAAGTTATGTTTACTAATGATCTTGTGTTTAATTAGTGACAGATTCATTATCAAGATCTTAGTAGGTGCATAGCTCAACAAAGGATAAAATGTCAAGATTTGGAGCTAGCACGGTGTGATCCAAGGAGCTTTTGGATCAAGCTTGGACCAAGTCAAGAAGATGAGAAGCCTTCAAGTGAAGACTTCAAGAAGATGAAGACTTGTGTCTAGGTATAAGATTTTGTTTTTGTTTTAGTTAAAAATGTAAAGGATAGATAGTTGGTGGATTGCTCAAGTACATATACACACACACTCTTGATTTAGAATTGCTTTCATAAAAGATTTTTTGGTGTAGAAAAGATTTTTCTTTTTGAAAAAATACTTATTTGGATTTTGGTATTTTCTTATATTCATATCTTTAAACCAAAACCTTATTTAGAGCTTTATGACAAAAACATAGATATTTCATTATGATTGTGTAGTAGATCATATCCATACACACTATGCCTTAAAAGTATATCTTGTTTTTGTATTTGATGAAGATTTGGAAAAAATATGTTTGGAAAATATTGTTTTAGAAAAATACAGTTTTTATCATGGGCCAAATATTTTCAAGTTACAAAAATAGTCCAATCTTTTATAACATGCCTTGATTTTGTGCAAGCATGTTTGTATATCAAAGTATATTGGTAAAACTATTTTTTGTAGATTTTTTAGTATTTTATGAGATTTTATATGAGCCAAAATGACTAACTTTTTAATCCCAGAAAAATTATTTCAGGCTTCAGCTAGTCGACTTATACTAGCTTATAAGTCGACTAACCCTGAAGTCGGTCGACCGGCCGGTCGACCCGACGTGCACAAACGTGCACGCCTGTGTGTACTGGTGGTCGGTCGACCGTGCCGGTCGACCGCTCCAGAGAGCAGTGCTCTCTGGAAAGTTCGGTCGACCGCACCGGTCGACCGTGGCTCCAACGGTCAGAAATCCGACCGTTGGCGGTCGACCGGGCCGGTCGACCGGCAGTACTGACAGATCCCAACGGCTATATTTTTCTGGCCTATAAATTGGGGGGTCTTGTCATTGTTTTCATACAAGATTTTAGGAGAGCCTTGAGCTAGTTTTTCCCAGTCTTTTAAAAGAGTTTTCTCCACATATTTGAGAGCTAATTCTTCCAATCAAAAGGGAAGTTTTATCAAGAGTGTTAAAAGTGATTCTTTGAGTTTTCTTCCACCTTTCACATCCTTGCTTTTCTCACACCACACTTGAGCAACCATTGATTATTCATCCTATAGGTGTGTTGTAGTGAGAGTTCTTTAGGTGATCAAAGTGTTGTGATCACCAAAGATCTTTTCTTTGTTCTTTGAGAAGACGGGCAAGTGTGCTCGTCGTTGTTTTGAGTTCGGGTGCGGACTCGGTTGTTTGAGGTGCGGCTTCGGCGAGCCGGTGGGCTTGCGGTGTGTACGGGACTAGGGAGTCCGAGGGCTTGTAGGTGTTGCGGCACCGAGGAGAGATCCATTGGGATCTTGCATAGTGAAAATCCTTCGTGTGTCGAAGGCGGGGATGTAGAGCAAGTGTGCTCGAACCTCGAAACATACCCTTGTGTTTGCGATTGCTCTCTCTCTCTTTGTCTCTTGTTTATATCTTGCATTCAATTATTGTCTATCTTTATATGCTTGATATATTCATTTGTGCTTAATTGATATACTTGCGTGGGATTGTTGCTAACACTAGTATTCAACCAAGAGAGCCAACGCGGCACCTCAACCATTCAAGGGGAATCTAGAGGAGTTTGTCCAGAGCCCTTCACGGGGAATTCGGCAACACTCTTGTGTTATACATAGTGTTTAGTGTAAAAGTTTTTATTTGGTCATAATTTCTTTTAGCTTCCTCATTATTTGCATAATTCATCATCAAGTGACTATTAGATTAGCCATCACCTATTCACCCCCCCTCTAGGTGATTTACAATTGGTATCAGAGCTTGGTACTCTGATTTGGGTCTAACAACCTAGAGTAAAAGATCCTCATTTTTAGGCTAATCACATATTTTTGTACACACACCATGGACTTCATGTCACCACCCACCTTTGACATCCTTAACATCAACATTTGGAAGGTTAAGATGTCATTGTACCTCAAGGCCTTAGGCATTCATGTTTATCTTGCCATATCTAATGATTCATATTGTTCAAATGGTAAGAATTTTGAGGCTAATGCAAAAGCCCTTCATGCTATCAAGTCTACCCTAGATGATGTTTATTTATCTAGAGTTGCTAATATTGATTCAGCTTTTGTAGTATGGAACACCCTCACCTCCCTTAGCGAAAAGGATCTATACTATGCGGGGAGCGATTCGGACGTTGGAAGCGACATCTCCAACGTATGCTATATGGTCCAAGGGGATAACCCCTTGAGGTAAACTCCGAATCCGATGATGAGGACATGTCATATGATGAGCTCACTTCATTTTGTCAAACTATTCTTGAAAAATATGACATGCTTAAGAAAGAAAATAAAAATATGAAAAAGAACATTGCTTGCATGCATATAGAACAAGATTCATTTAAATCTAGCATTGCATGTTTAGAAAAAGATAACAAAAATTTGAAAAAGGATTTTGATTGCATGCTTAAAGAAAATGATTCTTTCAAATCTAAGATTGCATGCTTAGAAAAGGAAAATAAAGATTTGAAAAATGAAAATGTTTCCTTATTTTCAAAATTGAATGATTTGTGTGAAGGAAACAATACTTTGAAAAATAAAATTGATTTGGTGGAAAAACAAAAGAAGTTGTTTTTCAAGAAAATAATTCTTTGAAAAGAAAAATTTGTGAAAAAGAAAAGGATTTTGTTTCGCAAAAGAAAAAGAAAAATGATTCTATATCTCATCATGCTTTTCATGCCACCACTAATGAGATTAAGAATTTGAAAAATAAAATGGATGGTTTGAGTTCAACTTTGAACTCTTGTGCTTTCAATCATTCTAGGTTGGAGTCAATATTTTCAAAGAAACAAACTCCACACATTCATGCACATCATAACCATGCATTTGCTTATGTTGCACAACATGATCACACTCCTACACATAAGCATACTAAGGTGTACGTATGTACACATTGTGGCCGCAAAGGCCATTTAGCAAAATATTGTTATGATAGATTAGATCATTTTAATTTTGCTAAGAATAAAAATTTTTGGGTTCCTCAACATAAGACTAACCCCCGTGGACCCAAGAAAATATGGGTACCAAAATCCCCACCATTTGCTTTTGATGTAGGTGAGGGCTCTCACAAGACGTGAGAGGATTGGTGTCTTGGTAGTGGATGCAATGGACTTGATGGACAAACATTTGGATGCATCGCTATCAAGGAGCTTTGGTGGAAAGACCACCATATTTGGAGCTTTGGAGTTGGTAACAATCTCTAAACTCCCATTTTATTTTTTTTATCATGCTTGTTCATTCATAATATTCATAGCATGTTCATGTTATATAATTTTTGTGCTTTATGTGGTATTTACATGCTTAGATGTAGAATGTGTCAAACTTGCATTTATACATATATGAATAGTGAACTACAATTGACTCATATATATTTGAACTTCATGCTCATTTGTATCCACTATATGTATATGTATAGACTAGTTTTGATGATTCTCTTTTATACATGTTTTACCTACTTTATGCTTTACTTCATGTATATGTATTTTTAATTCAAATCTAATAAATATACATGTAAACCCGTGAGTCTCTTGCCTTCATGCAAACATCATTAATAGACTCTTTTAGATTTAGGATATGTATGTGTATTGTTAGGATTGGATTAATCATACATATACCATGAAGATTAGTGTTTTGATTTTTCGTTTTTTTTAAATGTGACTTATGATCTGTTTGAGCTTCATTGACTATTTTCATAAAAATGCTATTTGCATGATCATTTAACACTCACATTTTTATTAAGAACATTTTGAGCTTTATAGACCATGAGTGCTTAAATTTTTTATATATCTAGTTATGTTTATGAAAAACATAAGATTTGATATATTTGAAGGATTCTTTAACTAGTTTTCAAAAAAAAAAAAACAATTTATACTAGTTATTTATTCTTCAAATAATTTTTGAGATTGACACATGATTCTATTTCTCTCAAAATTTGATGCTTCATGATTTGAATATTAGTTTATATGTTAGTTTTTGTCAACACTAGGATTTATACTTGTACATGTCGTGGGCCACAAATAAATCTATTTATATTTGTGCTTGAACGCTTATTTGAACCCATGAAATGTGCTTGTATTGCTTGGTTTTGATGATACATACATTTTTAAACTTGTATTCTCTTTTTGGATTTGATTCATGATCATGTGTTTTCATTTCATGTATATGTGTATTTTGCCAAACTTTAAGATATACATGTATACCTCTTGAGTCATTTGCCTTTAATGCAAATCTATTTATATGAACTCAATTGTGTTTAAGAGATATGTATGTATACCTAATGTGTTGTCAAAACATACATATATCTTGAAATATATATTTTCTTTAAAAAATTTGTGATGATTTTCATGTTTTCTTATTTAAAGGAATATTGAGCTTTATTGACATTTTTATGATACATGTTCCACATAACACTAGTGCACTCACCTCTTTTAAAAATTTTATGGACTTCATGGATATTAGAGTGTTTTTAGTGCCATGTGATTTACTTGTGTTTCATGAAAAACATTTTTTTAGTGCAAATTCTTCATTTGGTAGAGTTTTTCAAACTAAGCTTATTTTCAAATCTATTTTTGAAACCCCTACCATTAATGGGAGGATGGATGGGCGATTATGCCTTGTATGCTTCATTGAAAATCTTTTACCTTGTGCATATGAAGGGTGGTAGGTTATGAGATATACACTTGATTTTATTGTTATGTCAATTGGTATCATTGAATCGTTTCAATTGGTATCAATATGAACTTATTTTGTATATACTCATATTTTGTTTCTTATATATATGTATGTTTCAATTTCACTTGGTATACTCATTTCTCATACATATATATGATTTTCATGTGCTTAACTCACAATTGGCTCACATTTTTAAAAGCACAAAGTTTATGATGAAAATTTTTTTTCATATGTATACTATTGATATCAAAATAAAAAAAAATATGTTGATTTGATATCTCAAAATGTATTTTATTAAGTAAGTTCAAAATCTTAAAGAAAAATTCAAAATGTTTGATTTATATTTCCTATATGCAAGGAGAGCTTAACATCTCTCTTACATATGGATTCATGTTGAGTATATTATAAATTGAGGAGCTTGACAACTCTTCTTTATATGATATACGTGTGTAGGGGGAGCTTCACATCTCCTCTTATGCATTACATAATATGTGTTATGTGAGTTAGGGCTTGTCATCCCTTCTTCATGTAATGCATATGTGTAGGGAAGCTAACTTAGCGTCTTCCTCTGCGTGAATGTATATCGCATATAAATCTTTATTGATTGATTTGTTTCACCCCTTCTTGATCTTTTTGTTTTTGACAAAAAGGGGGGAGAAAAATTTGTTTGATTTGACTTTACTTTGAACCCTTTGTTGATGATTGACAAAAAGGGGGAGAAGTATTTGAGTATATATGCATGTTTTCATTGCTAAAGGGGGAGTAGTATTTGTCTTCCTTGTTATTTATGCATATATGTTTTGTTTTGCAAATAGGAGAAAAAGATTTATTTTGTTTCATCTCCATTATTTGCATACATATTTATGAGCTTCATTGTCATATATTATTATTTATGTCTATGCATGAGTTAAGGGGAGCTTCCTTGAAGCTTTACTTTAATCCATGCATATATAACCTCATGAGTTTTGTCATCATCAAAAAGGGGGAGATTGTTGGCCCAAAGGCCTATCACCCTAGTTTTGATGATGATCAACTCATGAAGTTATGTTTACTAATGATCTTGTATTTAATTAGTGACAGATTCATTATCAAGATCTTAGTAGGTGCATAGCTCAACAAAGGATAAAATGTCAAGATTTGGAGCTAGCACGGTGTGATCCAAGGAGCTTTTGGATCAAGCTTGGACCAAGTCAAGAAGATGAGAAGCCTTCAAGTGAAGACTTCAAGAAGATGAAGACTTGTGTCTAGGTATAAGATTTTGTTTTTGTTTTAGTTAAAAATGTAAAGGATAGATAGTTGGTGGATTGCTCAAGTACATATACACACACACTCTTGATTTAGAATTGCTTTCATAAAAGATTTTTTGGTGTAGAAAAGATTTTTCTTTTTGGAAAAATACTTATTTGGATTTTGGTATTTTCTTATATTCATATCTTTAAACCAAAACCTTATTTAGAGCTTTATGACAAAAACATAGATATTTCATTATGATTGTGTAGTGGATCATATCCATACACACTATGCCTTAAAAGTATATCTTGTTTTTGTATTTGATGAAGATTTGGAAAAATATGTTTTGGAAAATATTGTTTTAGAAAAATACAGTTTTTATCATGGGTCAAATATTTCCAAGTTACAAAAATAGTCCAATCTTTTATAACATGCCTTGATTTTGTGCAAGCATGTTTGTATATCAAAGTATATTGGTAAAACTATTTTTTGTAGATTTTTTAGTATTTTATGGGATTTTATATGAGCCAAAATGACTAACTTTTTAATCCCAGAAAAATTATTTCAGGCTTCAGCTAGTCGACTTATACTAGCTTATAAGTCGACTAACCCTGAAGTCGGTCGACCGGGCCGGTCGACCGACGTGCACAAACATGCACGCCTGTGTGTACTGGTGGCCGGTCGACCGTGCCGGTCGACCGCTCCAGAGAGTAGTGCTCTCTGGAAAGTTCGGTCGACCGCACCGGTCGACCGTGGCTCCAACGGTCAGAAATCCGACCGTTGGCGGTCGACCGGGCCGGTCGACCGGCAGTACTGACAGATCCCAACGGCTATATTTTTCTGGCCTATAAATTGGGGGGTCTTGTCATTGTTTTCATACAAGATTTTAGGAGAGCCTTGAGCTAGTTTTTCCCAGTCTTTTAAAAGAGTTTTCTCCACATATTTGAGAGCTAATTCTTCCAATCAAAAGGGAAGTTTTATCAAGAGTGTTAAAAGTGATTCTTTGAGTTTTCTTCCACCTTTCACATCCTTACTTTTCTCACACCACACTTGAGCAACCATTGATTATTCATCCTATAGGTGTGTTGTAGTGAGAGTTCTTTAGGTGATCAAAGTGTTGCGATCACCAAAGATCTTTTCTTTGTTCTTTGAGGAGACGGGCAAGTGTGCTCGTCGTTGTTTTGAGTTCGGGTGCGGACTCGGTTGTTTGAGGTGCGGCCTCGGCGAGCCGGTGGGCTTGCGGTGTGTACGGGACTAGGGAGTCCGAGGGCTTGTAGGTGTTGCGGCACCGAGGAGAGATCCATTGGGATCTTGCATAGTGTAAATCCTTCGTGTGTCAAAGGCGGGGATGTAGAGCAAGTGTGCTCGAACCTCGAAACATACCCTTGTGTTTGCGATTGCTCTCTCTCTCTCTCTTTGTCTCTTGTTTATATCTTGCATTCAATTATTGTCTATCTTTATATGCTTGATATATTCATTTGTGCTTAATTGATATACTTGCGTGGGATTGTTGCTAACACTAGTATTCAACCAAGAGAGCCAACGCGGCACCTCAACCCATTCAAGGGGAATCTAGAGGAGTTTGTCCAGAGCCCTTCACGGGGAATTCGGCAACACTCTTGTGTTATACATAGTGTTTAGTGTAAAAGTTTTTATTTGGTCATAATTTCTTTTAGCTTCCTCATTATTTGCATAATTCATCATCAAGTGACTATTAGATTAGCCATCACCTATTCACCCCCCCTCTAGGTGATTTACAATTTCTTTCGAAACAAAGATTCCAAACGTGTATGGTTCATGGCACATTGGCTCATAGTGGAGCCCAAACAATCCATATTCTTCTTAAGCAAATTTATATCATTTTCAATAGAAGAAGAAATGGAGCATGCAAGGGGTGATCTAGGTGAAACTACCCTAGCATGGCAAACATGTGCATCAATTTTATTTTGCAAAAACTCATTTTTCTTTAAACACACATCTAAGTCATTTGAAATAGAAATTATTTTCTTTTTCAAAGAATCATTCTCTTTTACAACAAAAACAATTTTTGAAGACAAATTTTCATTTTTCTTCAAAACTTTTTCACAATCATTTTTATTTTTCAAAATTTTATTTTCATTTAAAGCAAGATCAAGTTGAGATCTCAATGAATCCCTTTCATTTGAAATCTCTTCCTTCTCTTGCAAAACAATGTCAAGTCTAGAAATCAAATCTTTATTTTCATTGTTAAGACCTAGACTCTTCTTTTTCAACAAATTATATTTTTCAATTAATTTTTCACACACAATAGATAGTTCTTCATTTAAAACATGGGCATCAACATAATCATTAGAAGAACTAGCATCATCATCATCTAAGTGGGTTTCCGAGTGTACTTCAAGGGAGCCATTCCCTTGGACCATTAAGCATTGAGAATCTGATTCTCCACTAGACTCCTCCGGTTGGATAGGCAATTGAAGCTTGGAGGTGGTTGTGGTTGTCAACTTGTTCCACACTGCAAAAGCGGAATCAAGATTAGAAACATGTATAAGATAATCTTTAGATAGCGTGCTTCTAATGGCCTCAAGGGCTTGTGCATTTGCCCCTATATGCTTGCTATCACTAAGGTAGGATTCCTTGGTAATGGTAAGGTGAACCTTATATCCTAGGGCTTGTAGATAAATGGACATCCTAGTCTTCCATACAAGAATGTTGGAAGCATCAAACATAGGTGGGGTCATGAAGTCCATGGGTCCAAACTATATGTGTGCAAACAAATAAATGCAAATGCAAATGGTATATTAGCTAAACAAGGATCTCACTCCTAGGATGTTAAGCCTAAGTATCAGGAGCGTAGGCTCTGATACCAATTGAAATCACCTAGAGGGGGGTGAATAGGTGATAGTGCTAATCTAGAAACTAAATGCGGAAGCTAAAAACAATTTTGCAACACACTTAATACAACCAACAAGTGTAGCCGAATTCCCCGTGAAGGGCTCTGGACTAACTCCTCTTGATTCCCCTAGATAAGGGTTGAGGTGCTATATGAAGCTCTTGTGGTTAAGTATAAGTGAGGCACACAAGCAACCAAGCATACAATAGATAACGCAATATGAAATATCAAGGCACAACACAAGCAATGAATAATATAACAATATGAATGATGCTTTGCACAAATAAAAGAGAGAGAGTTAGAGAGACAAGTGGATCAAACGCAAACACAAGGATATGTTCCGAGGTTCGAGCCCCTAGCTCTACGTCCCCGCCTTCACCGAGAAGAATTTCTAATCCACTATACTCCCACCAAGGGAACCTCCACCGAGGAGGATTTTTACAACAAGGGAGTACCGAACTCCTCTCTCAAACACCGCCTCACAACCGAGGGGTAGGCCCGTAGCCAAACAACAACCAATCACCTCTACCGAAGAGGGATACAAACCACCAAGCTCCACCTCACACAAGAGGGAGAAAACACCAATCTCCATCTCTACCAAAGAGGGAGCAAACCACAATCCTCAACCTCTACCAAAGAGGGAGCAACCCAATCAACGTAAGGGTTATTACAATAAGTGGTTACAAAGACCACAAACTCTCTTTTTCCACAAAAATAAGATCCTAATAGTTTAGGATAGAAGATATAGCTCAAGTGTGAAAAACAAGTGTTTTGATCAAAGAAAAACTCTTGGGAAAACACCAAAAATGATATAGAGATTTTAGCTCAAAAACAATTCCCAAAACCTAATTTCTTTGAAATAAACAAAACACTTAAAACAAAATAAATGAAGCTTTTTGGCACAAAAACTATTTTGAAAACTTGTTTACACATTAAAGAAACTCTGAAAATTTTCTTATCAAAAGTCTTATCAAAATCCCCAAAGAGATGGGGTATTTATAGCCCAACCAGAAAACTAGCCATTAGGCTGATCTGTCAGCCTGACAGGCTCGCGGTCGACCGGCCCGGTCGACCGCCAACGGTCATAAATATGACCGTTGGGCCATCCCGGTCGACCGCCCGGTCGACCGCCCAGATACAGAGAGCAAAGCTCTCTGGTCCAGCCGACCGACCGGCCGACCGGCCCATTGCCTGGCCAGACGTGCACAGACCTGTGCACGTCGGTCGACCGAGAGGTCGACCGGCCCTGGCTTACGGTCGACCGTCCCGGTCGACCGCCAAAGCCTGACAGCCAATTATCTGGGTCAGAAAAACAGTTTAAAAATATTCTTAAAAATACTTGTAAATCTTGTAAAAATCCCCAAAAATAGTTTTAACATTTTGCATTGATATATAAACATGTGATAAAAATTTCAACTCAAATATCAAGCAATTCAAACTATTTTTTGTGTTTTGAAAGTTTTACCAAAAATCAAAACTTGTATTTTATCAAACATGTATTTTTCAATACATGAATAGGAAAGTCAAAATAAGTTTTTTTAAAAGTTAAGCATGTATGTATAGAATGAATCTACTATACATAAAAATCAAGGTAAACTTATTTTGATCAATCTATTCATGAAAATCAATTCCAAAACATAAAACGTGTGTGTATTTTGTACTTGAGCATATCAACTATTCTAAACTTTACACATGGATCTAAACACACTAAACTAAACTATGGATACCTAAGTCTTCTTGACGATCTTCAATCTTCAAGCCGACTCGATCCCAAACGTGATCCACCGAGTGCAAAGGTATGATCTTGATGCTCGGGCACAGGAATCACCATGAAAAGCTTCTAAACTCCTTGTTGAAGCTAATCACCAACTAATATCTTGCTAAATGATCTGAAACTTAAAATCACAAGATTATTAGTAAACATAACTACATGAGTTAATCATCATCAAAACTAGAGTTGAAGGCCTCTGGGCCAACACGAAACACCCTTCTTCATTAACTTGGTAAAGGGTTGGCATCTTCCGGAGAGATTTGAGATAAATCTTTGGATGTACGCCAATCGTCCTTGCAATCGCCTGAGTTCCTTGAGATTTCTCGGAGGTTGCATCTCCTGGATAGCGCGAACCTTTTCCAGATCCAAATGAATTCCCGTGGAAGTTACGACAAATCTTAGGAATTTGCCACTGGCCACCCCCAGGAAGGATTTGGTGGGGTTCATCTTCAATTGATGGGCCCGCATGATGTCGAAGATAACCTTTAGATCAGTTATATGATCACCTTTAGCGCGGCTTTTTACTGCGATGTCGTCAACATAGCATTCCACCGTTTTGCGCATGTGTTCGTGGAAAATAGCGTTCATGGCCCTTTGATATGTCGCCCCTGCATCCTTTAGCCCGAAAGGCATGACAGTGTAGCAGTATACCCCCAGTGGCATCCTGAAAGAGGTATGTTTTTCATCATCAAGATACATTTTGATTTGATTATATCCTGAAAATCCATCCATGAAGGACATTCGCTCGAATCCACATGTATTGTCAATCATGACATCTGTGATTGGTAGTGGGTATTCATCCTTGGGACAGGCCTCGTTTAGATCACGAAAATCAATGCAGATTCGGATCTTTCCGTTCTTTTTAGCAACGGGGACAATGTTGGCTACCCAATCAGGATGTTGTTCTTCCCTAATGAAGCCAGAGTCTATAAGCTTTCTGACTTCTGATTGAATTGCCTCCATTATTTCTGGACGGAACCGTCGCTGTTGTTGTTTGACGGGCTTTACGTCCGAATTAATGTTGAGGCGGTGCATAGCCACTCGAGGATCAAGTCCAGGCATGTCCTCGTAATTCTAGGCGAAGACGTCTATATGCTCTTGCACAAGAGATATTAGATCCTTTTTCTCCGAAGGTGACAGACCTTCACTTATAAAGATGGGCTTAGGATTAGCCTCATCTCCCAGATTGATCTGAACAACCTTATCTTCTGTGGGTAGCTCGCGCTGTTCAAAGCGGATATCCCAAGGATTGTTTAAGTGTTGGATCCAAGGATCTGTATCGGATTGGATCATTTCTTCATCTCCATCTTCCAGGTGGCTTGTTGAAACCATATTCACTGAGAGATCTCCGAAGATGTTGTCGACACTAAGATCCGACTCCCACGATGACGTGCCTGATGAGTAATCATGGCCTAATGACTCTTCAGAGTCAGAGGCCGATGGGATCGGAGTTGACACATAGCTCAACCCCTTAGAGTCCGATGATAATAATCAGGGGTTTTCCCTTTTGGCACAAAAGATAGGAGTAGTGTTCTCCTTCCTTTGCCGAAATTCAACCCTGGTCCATTTGTTAGATCATATCACATGCTTCCCATCATTCTGAGTGCAGTTGGCTCATAATGATCGAACTGAGGGGGTTCCTCTTCGCCTTCCGATTCTTCATGGGACATCGGTTCGGACGTAATTCGCCCAAAAAGAATGGGTTTTTGGCCTTTCCGTCTTGCTGGAACCATGAATATTGATTCTTGCGCATTACCGGCATCTCGATATGTTTCGAAGGACGACTTCACCGGTACATGCAATGATGTCAAAGCATCCATTGCCGTCCAGAGGTCCTCATCCACTTCGGTGCTAGTGTCTGACGACACTGAGTCAGAAGCGAACACAGAGAAATAAGCCAAATCTAATTCTTCATTAATATACCACCCGCCTACATCATCGACGGTGTTATCAACATCGAGCTTATTAGTGCTCGTTACAAGTGGATCTAGTTCCCACATGCACTCTTCTTTTTTCGGCTCGGTGTCGGCTTCATTACCAGAGTCTGGCTCCTCTGGTTGCGGGATTTCATCTGTTTCCACAGAGTCCTGATACAGGAGGGAATCTATGAAATAATTCTCGACTCCCTTGAACGGATGCCTTTCGGCAATCAACGTTCGCACCTTTCCACTTCCGTCGATGTATTTCATGACTTGGTGGAGAGTGGAGGGAACGATAGAATTACGATGAATCCATGGTCTCCCAGCAGCAAGTTGTAGGAAGTGTCAGCATCGATGACATAGCATGTCACCTCCGACTTTAGGTCCCCGATCTGGCATTTGAGCTTGATCTTCCCCATTGGATGGGTACCATTGGCATTGAACCCATAAATGGTAGTCTGGGTGGCGTTCAAACGGTGAGTAGGAATCCCCAGATGTTGCATGACCCGGCGAGGCATAATGCTCAATGCAGACCCGGGGTCCACCTGAATGCGACTTATTTCAGATGATCCAATATACCCTATGAAGTATAGGGGTCGATCATGTTTCCCTTTAACCTGCATATCATCTACCGTGAAAGTGATGCAGGGGGCTTTTTGGGAGGCATGGAGGCAATCCTCTACATCTTCCTCCTATGATCCAATCGGTACTTAGGTCATGAAAACCTCAGCATTAGCTAAGGCCTCTTGTAAAGCTTCTCTGGTTGACTTCGATAGCCTGAGGAGCTCATAAAGAGTAATTCGGGCCGGGATGTTGGCCAGTTGAGCCAAGACATCAAAGCGGTAAGGTGCTGTGGATCCTTTCGCGATGTCTTTCGAGAGAACTTTGGAAAACCGAAGCTCTTTCTGTCTCTCCACGGGCTGTTTTGTGGAGGGCTTGGTTGATTCCATAGCGGGCTTTGGAGGAGTTACCGCTATTTCGTCATACTTTTTCAAATATGACTGACCCAAACGGGTTTCCGTCACAAGTTGGTTGGGTTCTGTGACCAGAGCTAACGTTTCCTCTTCTGAATCAGTCAGTGAGGGAACATCAGTTTTCGCTTCCCGAGCAGAGGCACATACCACATTACAAGATGAAGCCTTTGCTTTGCCTTTGGACTTTCTGTTGGTCACAGTAGTCCATTACTGGCTGTTCACAAGGTCGGGGTGAACCCACATGACTTCTCCCTGTGGTGTAGGGACAGGTACCAGCCCTTCTCTTGCTGCTGGTGAGGGTCTGTGTTGACCACTCTTAGTTCTCCTCTTGGGACAGGGACTACTCCAGAGGGTGTTGGAGGTTGTCTTCCAAACTGGAGAAATGACGTCATATTGGCTGTCACCTTCTTCTGCTCGGGGCGGAGTTTTAATACCTACGCATCAATCAGAGCCTGAAGGATGTCCTTGAAGACGTAACAGCTCTTGGTGGGGTGTCCCAACATCCTGTGATACAAGCAGTAGTTGGGATTATCGGTTTTACCGACTTCTTCAGGGCGCCTAGCTTCAGGAAGCTTCAGTATGTTGCTCTTATTGAGTAACTTGAAGAGCGAGTCGACATGTTCGTCCTTGAAGGAATACTGGTTGCTGGCGCGTGGTTGGCTTGAAGAGCCACTTCCCTTGACCGGTTGAGGTTTGACGGGAGATTTGGTCTCTGTCGCCAAGGTATCCTTCTTTTTCGCTTGGAGGAATGTGTCTGGAGCACGCCTTGTTGACCTCTCAGGTTTGGGTTTGTTTTCTTCTGCCCTGACCCGAGCGACAATTTCCTCAGCCTGTTCACCTTGTTGGATCAATTATTTCCAGGTGCAGCTTTCGGCAACTCCTATTTGGGCGAGGAGCGAAGTTTGGAGATTGTGGCGGCATGTTTCCACCAGGGTAACCTAGGTCATACCGCTCGGACATCGGAGTGCCACATTCCGAAATCTTTCCACGAAAGATTTAACGGACTCCCCCTTTCGCTGCTTGGTGGCCAAAAAAGTAGGCATGGTGACTTCTGAGTCATCCTCAAAGAAGCGCGTTAGGAAGAGCTTCTCCAAATCACCCCAATTCTTAATGCAGCCTTCTGGAAGCTTCATGAACCATTCAATGGCAAGGCCTTTTAAGGTGCTGATGAACAAACGTGCCAGGATGGCATCGTTATCTACCACATTCCCTGTTTGAGATTTAAAATAGTAGATATGTTGGTTCGGTGAACGTTTCCCATCGAATACTTGGAGGGTCGGAGCCTTGAACTTGGGAGGGTATGGAACAAGGTCCCACTCGGTCGGATATAGTCGGACTACCCCCGCCTCTTGTAAGCCTTTTCGATTGGTAAGGGCCTCAAGACGTTGCTCCAATTGATTCATTCTTCTAGAATGAACCTTTTCCTGGTCTCGGTCGTCTTTTCCTTGCGACGAGGATTTAGACGAACCAGAGGTAGGCTGCTCTTTCTCCTCTATATGCACAGAGGATGAACTTTCTCCCTCTTTTCGCTTGCCCTTAGACTTTTTAGAGGAGGCTTTGTCAGCTAACTTCCTCTTGTCTTCAAGCAACTGTGTGAGCATCTGCTTGAGAGAGTCGATAGATTCTTGCTGAGCACGAATCATCTCGAGTTGTTCCTTCTGGACCTGGGCTTGCTGCTCCAAGCGCCTGGCTGTCTCCTCAGGAGTGCTTGTCATGTATATAAAGGCCTCTTTCTCCATAGAAGAGTTTGAAGCCTGTGACTCTGCAATCGCGAAATGCGAGTCATTCACCTCAATGCCCCAGGCTAGAGCATTGTAGTCAATCGGGGGAATTGCCCCGGTCCGGGTGCGAGTGTTTCGGTACACTCCTTCCGGTTCGGTGTCAGACTCATCAGAGCTGACCGCAGGTTGCTTTTCCCTGCTCCTGCTCGTCATGTTTGCAGTGAGCTCAGGATATTCAGTGTCAGAGAAGACCCTCCTCCTATGGAAACGACTTCTCTTAGTTGATCGGGGAATCAGGGTCAGCTATCTAACTAGAGACTGCTGGTTTACACCTGAATTGCAACGGCATTCAGAGAGCATTGTGACAAGCCGTTCGCAGCAACATGACGAAGTGATTCGATTAGCACTTCTCTTCTTTGTCAAATAATCCCTTAGATCCGTGGGAGGAGGATCAAAGAGATTAGCCTCACAATGTCGAGGGCGAGAGGCATCCTTGCTCTGTACAGCTGGGATGCAGGGTTCAGAGACGCAGGGCGCATGAATGCAGCTTTTGCGTCGCGGCTTCTGAGCGTGAGCTTGGCGTCTCTGCTGATAAGAGACGCAGCTCTCACGTTGCCGATAACTGCGTCTGGTCAGAGACGCTTGAAAAATGCAAGGCTGCTGGGCCCCATGTCTAGAGGCGTGTGCCTCTTGTACTTGACAAGGTGTGCGAGCTTCGCCTTGGCGTCTGGGGAGTGGGGCTTCAGAGGAGCCCGTCTGATGAACCTCGCGTTTGGGCTGCCAAATGCGGACTTCGCGTGTCGAATGTGGTGCAGAAGAGACGCTGGTTTGAACCTTGCGTCCTGCCTCTATTGGACAATTGGTCGTTCCAACTTGTAGTTGATGTGCACGCCTCCTCTGCCGCCGTTCAGCGTTTTGGTTGTGTCGTGGAGGTTGAGGGGAACCCCCGACGACTTGGTGCTGAGGGAGAGAATAGACTGGCTGAACACCAGCAAGGCTGACCACGCGGGTCTTCTGAGAGACGTTGGCGTGGGTGTTACGCATGGCGCGATTGGCCACGACATCCTTCACAGCAGCTACGTCTGAGAGAATCTCAGAGCGGATTTTGGGGCAAATCCCCGTAGAGACCCTGCGGTAGGCTCGGGCCTTTGGGCTCTTAGAGCTGGAAGAGAGGAACTCTTCATTCTTTGCCTGGTCAAATTCTACGACGAGTGATTCGACCGTTTTCCCCTTGTAGAGGACATCACCTTGCGCCACCACTTGCTCGTCAGTAACGAAAGTAGTCCCCAGCGGAGTCGCCATCTCTTGTAGCGTGGGAGAAAGAATCACGTAATATTTCCTTGAATCAATTGAAAATTACAACGGACTTATATTCCAGTTACAAGGGAGGGAGGATGTTGAGTCTTGAATCCTCCCTTTGTTTAATGCTGGGTTCTTCAGGTGGCGGTGGAAAGTGAATCTTGTTTTTCGTTGACCGGGTGAACGTCAAGGACTTTTGGGGATCTTCGGATGGCGGACGGAGTAACACAGCTCTGTCGACCAGAAATCTCAAAGAGATTATAGGCAAAGACTAACTTGTATGCAGCAAGTTCCTTGAAGAGTTGGACTCTCTTTCCTTCTCTGTGGAAGCTCACAAGTCAAGTCCTTCTCTCCGGATTCTCTGATCTAAATCCTCACCTCCTCCATAGCAACGGGGCTATTTATAGAGGTTTCAGGGGCGAACATGCCCCCTAAAAATACTCCACAATAAGGGGTTAACCTCCCTGTTATGTGGGCAGTGACTGGCCCCATAACAAGGGCAGTTATAACTGAGACGTAGGTTTCGACCCACGCGTCTTGGTGCTGCAGTGCTGGCTGAGACGCGGGTTTTGACACTCGCGCCTTAGTGCTGTAGTGCTGGCTGAGACGCGGGTCTCGGTCCTCGCGCCTTGGTGCCGCAGTGCTGGCTGAGACGCGGGTTTCGACCCACGCGCCTTGGTGCCTGTTTAAGACGGGAAAGGTGTTGTATTGTGGAGTTAATTTGCACACAAATATAGATATTCAAATGAAAGAGTTAAGGTTTAGAAACAACCTCGAGTGCTCCACAAATGTATTCAAAGATCAATATACCCTTTCCTATCTCCGTTATAGCATAGAGCTATACCGAGTCGATTCTCAGGGAGAGCTAGCGATGGAAGCGTGTTACGGTCCGTAGTGAAGATGTAAAACGAGAATTCTTCTTTGCTTAAAAGAATAAAGAATAAAACAATGAAGAAGAAATGAAGAATGGATGGATATGTTCATGATGGAAATAATCGGAAAGGAAATCAAGAAGAGATTTGCTTTGGAACTAAAACTAAAAGAATGAAAACTTTAGAATGAAAAAGCCATGACTAGCTAACCTTACTACCTTGCCAAAACTTACTAAACTCCGTGATAGTGAATGCGTGCCTCATATTGATTCATCGGCATAGATTTGTCTTGCGTGTTGACCTAATTACTTTCTCACTTGGATGACGGGGGGTTTTACCCATCGGAGAAGAGAAGATCATACACTTTGCAAGATGAAATATAGCAATCACCCATGAGTTAGTAGTTAGCAAGGTTAGTGGTTAGCTAGTACATGTAGAAAAGTTAGCTACAAGCCATTACAAAGAAAATAAAAGCAAGCATGAAGTAAAATTGCAAGGAAATAAAAGCATGAATTAAAGAAAGCAAGTAATACTAGAATTTGCTCAAGTAGAGTTGAAGAGAATGGATCAATCCTTGCTCCACAAGTGTCACCCTTGCTTACACAAGCTCTCTCTCTCTTACAATCTCTCTCTTGCAAAGATCTAGGGAAGAAGAGGAAGGAGAACTAAAACCTAAAGAAAAACCTAAGAAAATACATGCAACTAATCTCTAATCTCCTTCTCTTGCTGTTCATTCTTTTCTCGCAGGTCCAGGTGCAGTATTTATAGGATCAGAGAGAAGCTTCGAGAGCCTAGGCCGTTGGCGCAAAATCCGAGATCCAACAAACCCAGATCTGCCGCAGATTGGCGGTAAATTGCGGCAGTTTGAAGGCCGTTCAGCAACAACTTTCTGTTGCGAAGTTGTTATGAGGTTGTTATCCACGTGGCCTTCTAGAATCTTGAGTTGTTACGCGGATCTCTCTGGATTCTGATTTCAAATTTGGGCTTTATCTTGGGCTTGAAATTAATCTCTTTAATTATTGCTAATTAAAGTGATTATTGGGCTTTCTCCCATTTCAGTTGTGGACCTGTAAAAATATAGAGAAGATGAGTAGAAATCATATATTTATTTGCAATATGCATGGGGATTATGTGGTAAAATATGCAATATTGTGTATCAATCACACCCCCACACTTATTCTTTTGCTCGTCCCGAGCAAAACAAAGAAAAGAAAAACTATACTACCAATTTTATTACACCACTTTCGCAGGTGACGCGATTGCACTGAGCATGTGCAACAAGCCGTTAAACCTCTAGGTTACCCTAGAGGAGGAGTGTTGTCTCCTGAGGGTTTTCAGCGGATTACACCCACAAAATCCTTAAAGAAAGAAGACAAATGTTAGTGTTTTGAAAACGCATTTTGAAAGAGAGACATGTTTTCGAACTATTTTTTGCAAAAATATAAGTGATCTTAGGTCATAAGTCCACCTATAATCATTCTTCCTTAAACTTAGTATCTATGCAAGATCTTGTCTTCAATTAAGGTAAGAATTCAAAATTGGATTGAATACTTTATCTTTCATAAAACCTAGATAATATGCACACCGTGCTCAGTGAAAATTTCTGGGATTTCAACTCCAACCATCAAGCCATTTATTTATATATATATATATATATATATATATATATATATATATATATATATAATATATATATTTATATTTTTTTTTTCTTTTTCTTCCCTTAGTTTAGGCTTTCTAGTTCACCCTTATAACGAGCCTATAACCGATGACTCCCAAACCAGTCGGTCTTAGGGCACCAGATGAGAAAACATCCCTCGGGTTTAAGGACTCGAGTGAAAAAGGCCACAAAACTAAAGGGGATTATTCCTTTGATCACCGTTAGGCGTGAATAATCATGCTTCTTGAGGCATAATTCTCCAGCTTAATGAGTGATGTTTTTCACCGTTAGCCGTGAATAAGCATGCTTCTTGAGGCATAATTATCCAGCTTAATAAGTGATGTTTTATTTTTTTTTAATAATTTTTTTTATTTATTTATTTTATGGCATTTTAGGTCTTTGTTTCCATCCCAAAAATGTGTAAGTGTGAAGTGCATATTATCTAAGGCAAAAAATTTAAGATAAAAGTATCTCCTCAATTTTTCTTACTTAGCCTATAATTTCAAACAAGATCTATTATTTCAACTAGGTTTAAGATGTCATAATTAAGGCTTTCTTAATTTCTAAGATACATCTTAATTTTCTTAAAAATAGATCAAAACATTTGTCTCTTATTTCAAAAAGTTTTTTTTATTTTATTTTTTTAATTATTTTTTATTTATTTTTTTCTAAAAAGAAGTGTAAAAGAAAGAAGATCTAAAAACTCTATGTTAGTAAACCCTCCCCCACACTTATTTCATGCATTGTCCTCAATGCATCATGATATATGTATGCATGAAACAAAATGAAGAGGGAAGGAAAAAATTACCTTAAGGTGGTGGTTCCGGTGGTGGTCTGATTGGTCCATGAAACATGGCCCAATCAACTTTTCTTTGGGTTTTTAGGAACCCACCAAAAATATCATGAATATGACCCACTAAAAAGATAAATCCTTGAAAGATTTTTATTAAGTACATGTCCCCATCTAATTTCCATTTTCCATAATAAATTTCAGAGTCAAATTTGTCAAGATCTTTGTCCCAGAATGGTGTATGGAATGATAGAATGGTTGACTTGGACTCAGGAAGGATAGGAATTGATACCGACTCAGGAATGTGACCTAAGTCAAGTGATGGTGCAGGAGTCGAAATGATTTCAGGAATTAGGTCCAAGTCAAGAAAATGAAGCTCAAGTCCACAATCATTATCCAATGGGAAGTGACCTAATATGGGTGATATCTCTTTACTTCCAAGATTAAGGAATTCAAGCTCATCGCCATACAATTCTTCAAACTAAGGTCAGCATCTTCTGTCAGAATTGTACAATCAGTTTCAGAAGTAAAGAGATTGAGAAAATTAAGGTCACATTTCGCATTGAGTTCAATTCCACAAAATGGAGAACTTGCCAATTTGTCAATAGGATCATCAAAAGTGTATAATTGGTCAAGTTCAATGTGATCCTCAAAGATGGGTGATTCAACTTCATTATGAATTGGGACAGGATCCAATGTCGACTCCGGGAAAAGATTGAAGTCAGGTAAAGATACCGGAGTCATTATTGAATCAGGAAAAGAATTTGAATCACTAAGTTGGGGTTCAAGATCACATTCCTCATGTAGTTCAATTCCACAAAAATGTGAACATGCCAATTTATCAATGAGACTTTCAAAAGTATGGAATTGGTCAAGTTCAATATGATCATCATAAAAGATTGGTGATTCAATTTCAAAATTGATAGGCACTGGATCCAATACTGACTCGGGAAATGGAGTGAAATCAGGTGAAGACACCGGAGTCATAATTGAATCAGGAAGGAAAATTGAATCATCAAGTGGAAGTTCAGGATCATATTCATGTTCAAGTTCAATTTCAGGAAAAGGAAAACTTGCCAAATCGTCAATGGGATCTGAAGTTTGGACAAGTTCAGGTGGTTATGCTGAAATTGAATCTTGATTTCCAAGGCTACATGACTCTTTGGCTTGGACAGAATGGTTAGTGACATTAGAAATAGGATGAGAATGAAGAGTTTGGATCATCAAATCTATGTCATGATTTCTAGCATTTTGAGCATGAGTCATGTCTTCAAGCATCTTTCCATAATTGATGATTTCATTATTTTGATGAAAAGATGAAGTGTTGTCTTGGAAGTGATGGTAAAATTGTGAGTCCATCAGATTTTGTGAGTGTTGTTTGGACTCAAGCAAGAATTCCTTACTCGTTCCCCAAGCAGATGGTTGTTCATTATAATAAGGTGGAACTGAGTAAGACTCTTGAAAATACTGTGGAATTGGAGGGGCAAATGTTTCTTGAAGTTGTTGCTCGACCCTCTGTAAATTGGCTTCTATACTCTTTAGTAACTCAGATTTTTCTTTAATTGGAGATTCAGAAAAAGGAGTATATGAAGCGGAATCAGGAAATGAATACTGTGGACAAGGTGAATATGGTGGACAAGGAATTTGAGAATTTGACTCGGGGTACGTGAATCCCCAATTACTCGGTGAAGAGTTGAAATTATTATGAAAATTATAATTATTAGATGGGGGGTATGGGTCATATTGATTCGGATATGGCCAACCCGGTATATTTGGTTGGTGCATATTATAAAACACCGGGTTGGAATTATCCGAATAGAATGGAGTTGGTGTGAAATATGGATTCATGTTCGGATTGAAAGAATTATTATTGTTGAATTCCATATCACAAACAATCACAAACAAAAAAGAAAAATCAAACAACAAACAAAAAGAAAAGAAAAAAAATCAAACCAAGCCAAAAGAATGGTTGACCTAGACCTAGACGACTCCTAACTGATTAGATCGTCCACGGGAGGTTTAGTGTAGACGTAGACCACAAGTTAATCAGCCAGGGAAGGGCAAGGTTGGTGGGAGGTTTTCCGTCAGAGACGTTCCTTAATTAAGTAACCAGCAACCTTCGGGCTTTCGGCCCTCAATCCCTTTCCTAGACACTGATTTTGCAAGAGTCTATTTCCAACACTTTTCCCCCTTAGGATAATCTCCTAGATGAGTCCGAGATGTCCCTAGGGCCAACGTCTATTTTTTTATTAAATTAGGTTTGGGTTAGTGAGTGCTGGGATGGTGGTTTTTGGGCTAAGGAAAGGGTAATGAAATCCCCCACCTTATCTTATTTATGGGTTATGCCCTTAAAATGAATTGTGCAAGTGTACAAAAATATATAATTAGAATTCACTCAAAGCATGAAAATCAAGCAAGAGATGATTCCTAGTCTACATGCAATGCAAAACGTACCTTGCCTCCAGCACTCTTCAACAGTAAAAGTAAAGGAATTGAAAGACACGTGCTTAGAATGCAAATGTCTAAACAATTTTTAACAATTTCAACCAATTTTTACTGTTGATTAAATTAGCAGGTAATAGGTGAAAAATACAGGAATTCAAGTATAGCAGCAGATGTATTTTGCAGAATCAGAGCCCTCAGAAATTAGGTCAGTAGTGATCTCCTTCTTGCCGCAGAACCGCGGCTTTTGCCGTGGGAACGCGGCAAGTCAGAGGGCTTCTGGTCTCTGCTTTCGAGAGCAGAGGCCCAGAGCCACTTATATGTATTCTGCAATGCAAATTTTTCTGTTTTCTTCACCTGTAACCTGCAACAGAGAAGAAGATTCGTTTAGTTCTTCACTTTAAAGAAAATCCGTTGCTCTCCCCGGCAACGACGCCAAAAATTTGTTTAAGACGAGAAAGGTGTTGTATTGTGGAGTTAATTTGCACACAAATATAGATATTCAAATGAAAGAGTTAAGGTTTAGAAACAACCTCGAGTGCTCCACAAATGTATTCAAAGATCAATATACCCTTTCCTATCTCCGTTATAGCATAGAGCTATACCGAGTCGATTCTCAGGGAGAGCTAGCGATGGAAGCGTGTTACGGTCCGTAGTGAAGATGTAAAACGAGAATTCTTCTTTGCTTAAAAGAATAAAGAATAAAACAATGAAGAAGAAATGAAAGAATGGATGGATATGTTCATGATGGAAATAATCGGAAAGGAAATCAAGAAGAGATTTGCTTTGGAACTAAAACTAAAAGAATGAAAACTTTAGAATGAAAAAGCCATGACTAGCTAACCTTACTACCTTGCCAAAACTTACTAAACTCCGTGATAGTGAATGCGTGCCTCATGTTGATTCATCGGCATAGATTTGTCTTGCGTGTTGACCTAATTACTTTCTCACTTGGATGACGGGGGGTTTTACCCATCGGAGAAGAGAAGATCATACACTTTGCAAGATGAAATATAGCAATCACCCATGAGTTAGTAGTTAGCAAGGTTAGTGGTTAGCTAGTACATGTAGAAAAGTTAGCTACAAGCCATTACAAAAGAAAATAAAAGCAAGCATGAAGTAAAATTGCAAGGAAATAAAAGCATGAATTAAAGAAAGCAAGTAATACTAGAATTTGCTCAAGTAGAGTTGAAGAGAATGGATCAATCCTTGCTCCACAAGTGTCACCCTTGCTTACACAAGCTCTCTCTCTCTTACAATCTCTCTCTTGCAAAGATCTAGGGAAGAAGAGGAAGGAGAACTAAAACCTAAAGAAAAACCTAAGAAAATACATGCAACTAATCTCTAATCTCCTTCTCTTGCTGTTCATTCTTTTCTCGCAGGTCCAGGTGCAGTATTTATAGGATCAGAGAGAAGCTTCGAGAGCCTAGGCCGTTGGCGCAAAATCCGAGATCCAACAAACCCAGATCTGCCGCAGATTGGCGGCAAATTGCGGCAGTTTGAAGGCCGTTCAGCAACAACTTTCTGTTGCGAAGTTGTTATGAGGTTGTTATCCACGTGGCCTTCTAGAATCTTGAGTTGTTACGCGGATCTCTCTGGATTCTGATTTCAAATTTGGGCTTTATCTTGGGCTTGGAATTAATCTCTTTTATTATTGCTAATTAAAGTGATTATTGGGCTTTCTCCCATTTCAGTTGTGGACCTGTAAAAATATAGAGAAGATGAGTAGAAATCATATATTTATTTGCAATATGCATGGGATTATGTGGTAAAATATGCAATATTGTGTATCAATCAGTGCCGCAGTGCTGGCTGAGACGCGGGTTTCAACCCACGCGCCTTGGTGCTACAGTGCTGGCTGAGACGCGGGTTTTGACCCACGCGCCTTGGTGCTGCAGTGCTACTGAGACGCGGGTTTCAACCCACGCGTCTTGACGCTGCTGTGATGGCTATGATTAGCCCTGCGTCTGGAGTTTGGGACTTTGCTTTTGATGACTTGTCTTTAATGATTTTTAGACAGCCTACACCTCGGTTTCATGATCTCCTCCCAGTGTCACATCTGGTGAAGTCTTCTCTAATGCCGAACCAACTGGAGATGATGGAGTAGCATCAACCTCCACCCGCTGCGATACTTCCTTGGTCTCCGTCCTCTCCACCTGCTGAGAGACGATGGACTTCAACACTGAAGTCTCTCCAAAAGTGACATGCCTACTCATCACGATCTTCTTGTTTTCGGGGTCCCACAACCTGTAGTTGTTCCTCTTGACACCCAAATACACAAACCTCTTTGCTCGCGGATTCACCTTGCCATTCTTGGCACTGAAGTAGGTCAGACTTCCAAATTCTCGCAGCAAATCATGATCTTGAGCAGCTTTCCCAGACCAAATTTTCAATGGAGCTTTACCTCCTATCCCAGTTGATTTATTCATGAGATGGCGAGTATACACAGTCGCCTCAGCCCAAAACGACTTGTCTAATCCTGCATTAGACAACAACCGCTGAACCTCCTCCAGTAAGGAACGGATTACTTCCTTAGCCAACCCATTTGTACCTATTGCGAAGTGAGTTGCAATACCGGTGTTCTGGCCAAATCGTAGGAATTGGTTCATGTCTTTTCCAACATTACCAATCTTCAGCTCCTTGATCTTCCTACCAATCTGCTTCTCCATTCTTCCTCTCTTCACCAATATATCTAGGGCTTCACTACTTTGTCTCATGGGATATATCCAACAATGCCTAGATACACTATCAACAAAAGAGACAAAGTACCTGTGACCTCCAAGCGATGCCGTCTTAGCATGTCCCCAAATGCTCACGTGAACACAATCAAGAAGACCTTCTATGCGGTGAGTACTGGTGCTGAATTTTACCTTCTTCTTGTTCAGAACGCTGTGTTCACCTTCCAACTTGCAGGTAGCAGCACCTTCCAACGATTCCTTCTTTGCAGGAGCTTGCAAAGATTTTTCTCCTTCCTGTCCGACCTTTTTTCTGCCAGACCTCCGGGCATCCATCATCTGAGGAACTAGAAGTCTCCACCTGATCTGTAATCGTACTACCCTTCAAGTAGTAGAGATTGTCTCGGCGGACGCCATTCATCACCACCATCGAGCCTTTGATCATCCTGAGATCACCATCTCGAACAGATATCACCATACCCGATGCTTCCAAAGCTCCAACAGAGATTAGATTTCTCTTCAACTGAGGTACATACCTCACTCCCTTCATCTCCCTTACCATCCCGTCAAACATCCTGATTTGGATTGTACCTATACCCTCCATGATACATGGGTGATCATCGCCCATAACGACCGAACACCCCTCCAGCTTCTCAAAGCTAGAAAACCAGTCCCAATTAGGGCACGCATGATATGTAGTACCTGTATCCAAAATCCACTCATTTTCCCCTGAGTGACCAACGATGGGAGTAGAGACTGAAAATGAGAAACCCGACGAGTCCGAATCTGATCCACCTGCTTGTGAATTACTGCTCTAAGCATTAATCACCTTTGCAAGATTTGCTTCAGACTTTGACTCCTTCTTCTTCCCTTTGTACTTCGGACAGTCTACTTTCCAGTGCCCTATTTCTCTGCAGAAGGCACACTGGTTCTTCCTCAGATCCCTATAGCCCGACCTGGACTTCGATCTTCCTCTTTCATCACTGCCCTTCCTAGATGAACCCCTGCTTCTTACCGCTAGCGCCTCTGCCGACGAGCTTGACTGAGAAGGCTGTCGCTCCTTTCTCCTCGTCTCATAACTTGCCAATGCAGACAACACCTCATGATAGTTTAGAGTTTGTCTACCATTTATAAAGGTTAATGTGAATGTCTCATACTCCTCCGCCGGGAGTGAGTTCAAGAGGATCACTGCCTTGTCTTCCTCATCTACCTTGACATCCACATTGACCAAATCTGTAAGAATCTTCGTGTAGCGATTTATGTGTTCATTCACGGAGCATCCCTTCTTCATCTGAAACCCGTATAGCTTGCTCTTCAGCTGCAATCGTGACTCTATACTCTTGGTCAGATATTTCTTCTCAAGGGTCTCCCACAACTGCCTCACAGATGTCTCATGTAACACAAGATATTTGATGTCTTGTGTTAGACACGACCTAATCAAGCCACACGCAGATCTGTTCATCTTCTCCCATTCTTCATCAGTGGTTTTGCTTTGCCTCTTCTCCAGAAGTAGAGTATCCTCAGGGTTCGATGCATTTAGGGCATCCATAACCTCACACCTCCACATCCCAAAATTATTTGTGTCGTTAAACTTCACCACGTCAATCCTCGGATGAGGATTCATGGTCTTCACTGACGTACTTTCTTCTGCCATTTATCTAACTGGATCCTCTATGTATGCAGAAAACCAACTGGAAATAGATACACAACTTTGATAAAAATCAGATTTTTACCATCTTCACAAAACCCTAGGATGAGTTTCTGACCGATCTACTCCACCAATGATTCCCTGATCACTCCTTGTGTTGTTCTGAGATTGACACACGATCCCACGAACAAGACTACCGCTGATCTGAGATCGACACACGATCTCCACCAAATCAGCTCCTGATGCCCTCCGAATCGCCAGAAAATCCCACGCGAAACCTGAGAAGCTCTGATACCACTTGTTGCGCGCCGATAACAACCACACTGAGGAAACCCTAGATCACAGATGCACAGAGAACAGTACCACCAATAGCACAAATACCCAATCACAGAGAAAAGCACGAAAACACAGATTTAATGAGGTTAGGCCTTATCGCCTACATCCTCGGGGCAAGAAAGGGGGAGGGTTTTTATTGATTTCTGCAAATCAATACACTTACAGCAATGGGGATCGGGAGAGTTCTGCCTCTGCTATACTCTCCTCCACAATCGCACATAAACCCTTCTACAAGATACTAAACCCTAGAAATCCAAACAGTCCTTAAATAGGGTCCAAAACAACCCTTTCCGAAAACAGCCAGACCCGACTGTCGGTCGACCGGCCGGTCGACCAACCCTATGCACCGGTCGACCGGGCCGGTCGACCGGGCCTAACCGTGAGTTAGGCACTTTCAATCGGTCGACCAATCTCCTTCTGCGGTCGACCGTACCGGTCGACCGCTACCCTGTGCATGTCAGCGTGCACGTCGGTCGACCGGACCGGTCGACCGAGCAGCTGCTTCTGTCGACGGTCGATCGGGTCAGTCGACCGTACTCCTGTTCTGCTGTTTTGCTGCTGTTGATGATTTCTGGATTCCTTCTTCGTCGACTCTTCGACTTCCTCCCCTACAGGTCTGAGGTCAAAAAATGTTTTACATTGTCCTTTTATGAACCATGGAATGCTCTAAGAGATCCACTCAAGGGTGTCCAGCACAGAAGGCCTTTGATCTCATCTCACTCTTCCATGTGACTGCCACTTCAAATCTATAATGATATCACACTCATTACACGAAAATGTTTATTCATGATGGAATATTTCAGGTTCTTCTTGTAATTTTTTTTTGGAGAGAAAACCGTGAAGCAAAAGCCACCAGCGTTTCATTAATAAGTGTTACACGAAACATACTCAAGCATCAAAGATACCAACATGTCTCTCACACATAATTTGCTCCAACAATAGCAAAAGAAAAAAGAAAAGGAAAAAAAATTCCATCGGCACGCTATCGTTCTTCCTCAGCTACCTCGTCCACAGCGGCTCCTTTTCGTGCATGACGATATAGAAACCTCCTCTACCGAATGTGGCAAACCCCATCACCGCGGCTGCAGCACACAATCCTGTTTTCCATTGATTGTGAAAAACTTACAAGTTTTGCAGAGTTCACAAGTAAAGTAAGATTACAAGAAATCTACAGTTGTTTATGGGAAAGTGTGTCGATAGGAATCTGGCCAGCGTGCGACCACTTTGTCCCTTTGACCACACGAAAGATTGATACCGGATATGCAGCCTGGTAATTCGTTCTCATCTGATTCGAGAATTCCCTTGCACATTAAAGAAGCTTGGTGAAGTTCAAATGAACTAGGGTGTCAGAACCCGATTTAGTCCAAAGAACTATGAAAAAAGCATGCCGTTGTTGGAAGGTTTACGTTAAAGAACTCACGTTCTTGTTGTGAAGAGAAGATCTTCTCTGTTTTTTTCTCTTTCTTTCTCTAGCTGAAGAGTCCCCTCCCTTTAGCCTGCAATCGGCTATTTATAGGCCAAGTAAGGAATTGTAAATCCCTAAAATCAGTTAACGACTGTAAATACAGCTGTTGCAATCTTCAAATGAAGATAGAATACTTGTGGGCGAAGCTAATTCAGCCTATGACGAGGCTATTTTAGCCTATGGTCAGGCTGGCTTGCCAGGCTGTCAAGAGTTAAAGGAGTTTATCTCCTTAATTATCTCTTTTAATTAAGAAATTTGAATCCCTAGGTTATCTCTTTTAACAGAGATATTTGAATCACTAAGGGATTTGAATCCCTTGAATATCTCTACTGAATCAGTGGGGTGACTAATCACGGGGAATAATCTCTTTAATTCGTTCAAGAGTTTTGGGAAGGTCAACTGACCTAGAGCTTCGCCAGGGTTTTGGGAAGGTCAAATGACGTGAAGCTTCGCTTTTTGGCGAAGCTAAGCCTTTGGAGAGGCTAAGGAGCTTACAGCGAAGTTATCACTCGACTCTTCTCAGAGTTATCTACTAGCTTGTGGCGAAGCTATGGGGCTGTTTGGATTTAAGAAAGTGAGCGGAAGTGGAGGAAGTGAGAAAGTGTCATTTTTCACTTCGGATGTCCATCCAAACACTGAAAAAGAAAAATGAGAAAATCTTTTTCTTTTTCTCTTTTCCCTTTTACATAACCATTTCCTCACTTCTAGGGTGGTACAGTTAATTTTGTGGCCATGTAAATCTCATTTGTAATAAGTTGTAACTCAAAACATTTAATTTTATAGTCATGTAAATCTCACTTACTTTCTAATTAAAGTCTATTTTTTCATTATTAATTTTTATTTTAATATTATTTTACGATCAACTTTTTCACTTTTACTTCCACATCACTAACCAAACACCGAAAAACACAATATACTTTTTCACTTTACTTCTCAACTATCAACCAAACACAAAAAAGACATACAAATTCACATTTTTCAAAAGAAAAAAAAAACTATTTCCCACTTCCGCTCACTTCCTTGAATCCAAATCACCTCTATAGTTCAGCTCCTCATAGAGCTAGCCCTAAGCTCATGGAGAGACTATGCCTTTGTTTGGCGTCATTAGCCTTTTTCAGAATGCTATAGCTTTTGGTGAAGCGATGATTTAGCTTAACAAAGCTAAGTAAAGCTTCATGCGAAGCTAGAGAATGTAGCCAGTTGGCCCAGCAATGCGAAGGTAGAGTTTAACTCTATTGTGCTTGCTAATGAATTGGTCATCAGCCTGTTTTATGGCTTGTCTTTTCGAAGTGTCGACAAGAGATATTGTTCAGACCAATTGGAAAACTGTTTTGGAGTTTGTCTTTCATAACTGTCAATAAATCTAGGCACTTCTGGTCAGACAACCCCGCTCAAAACCAACCCTCCTCAGTCGGTCGCCCCCACTAACTATCCCCGGGCCAAGCCACATATCTTAGAGTTCTATCGAACATCCGTAGCATCACCGGTCTTATTATAGACCAACTCCTCACTGCCATCACATTAACTAACCAGTAACTCCCTTCTCACCCCCTGTGTAGACGCATCCTTTCGTACGCTCTGATGGAGAAAACACCTCGCTCGGATTTGCCCCCCGGCCTAGATTTGGCTACATCATGGACCACTTTCATGGCGATTTCACATGTCCCATTAACGGGCACATCAACAACGACCTCCACAGCGATGATGTTGTGCAAATAGCTGTCACCGCCGCGCCTCGCCTCTTTCCCGAGCCGTCCATTTTGGCCCGCACTTAATGGTTAAACAATTGGTAGAAATTTAAATTCCCCACCGCTTTTGAGAACCATGTAGGAAGAGAGCGAGGAAGTCAAAGAAGTCGACAATAAAGAGCCAAAGAAGAAGCAGCAGTGTCACGCCCTACTTCCCAAAATCCGCGAAAACGGAGTCGCGACGAAGGTCGGCGACGTATATACGCGAGGAAAATACCCCACGTATACACGCTAAGCCTAAATTAGCCTGAACAAGCTATAAATCAAAACTATAATAATCATCGATCACTGCAATAATACATATCCATGACAATCACAATGATAGCAGATGAATAATGACAAGAAAATGGCAGCTGAAAGCGATAAAAGTGGAATCAGGAAATGACAGAAATATAAAAGAGATGGGGATACCAGAAACAGAGAGGGACCCAAACTCCTCGCATTATGGATGGTCTCATCGAATACCTGCATAACAGAAACAAACCGTCCAATATCTGGACGTGCAAATCCAGGGTCGTCAGAACGCGACCTGGTGAGTGTGTGTGTAAAGGGAAAAGCTCGTGCATATAAATAAGGTGCATAAAGCAATAACAAGAATAACTGCAGATATAAGATAATCAAATAACATGATACATAAACAACTGAATAACAATAGCAAGAAATCCTAGGTCCACCTAAAATACAGACGCTGTCTCCTCCATCAATCTCCCCAATCCCAGTGTAAGTTGTTTGTTATCATGTTTTAGTTTATCAAGATTATTTAATGTGCATGTTACTTAAATCACTAGGATAACTCAGTGGTAGTCACGGTAACAATATCAACATGTAATCAGGATACCGATATAACAGGAATATATAATATCAAAGGAACAGGATACCGGTATAACAGGAATATGTAACAAGTATAACATGCGGGTGTTGTTACCGTGTAATAATAATATTCCCAGTAATTTTAGTAACATGGACAAGATGGTTATCAGGTAGATACCAATTATAATCAGTTAGGTTTCTCAGATAAATCAAGATATCTAAGATGGGTAAAAATCTACGGTCATGAATAGAATAATCCAGTCAAAGTATACTATAAACTCAGATTCTCAAGACCATCCATACATCACTCTCAAAGTCACCAATAAGTAAAGTCGATCAACAGTTGCCATAAAACTCCGAACATGTAATATAGTCATCAATGTCAATGAAATCACTCTCATAATAACTCTATCTCCAATAACTGAAGTAGTCAAGACTAAATCATGAATATCCAACTAAACTCTCACCTATTTTATCATCAATAAGAATAATTAAATCTACTGATAATGCCACTCAGATATTAACTCGTAAAACTATTAATTCTAAGATCTAAATATAATCTCAAAATACTCACAAATATAAATCCAGCTACCTCAACCTTATCTTAATGCAGATCAGGCTTCATTATAAAGAATGTAAGATTTTCAGATCAACTCTAACTCAAAATCCATCCAAATCACAACCCAACTAAAATAGTCACATCTAAATACTGGTCCATATCCAATGTCAATAACATAAATCTCAGTTCGACTTAAACTCCAACTAAGTTCATATACTGATCCAAGCATCAAGTAATCCGATCTCTAACATCATAACAAGTCCATCATCAATACCCAAATGAATCATCACTTAAGTTATTACCAATGAAAGAATAACAAGTCTGGAAAGTACTCTATATGAAATATATCATCTGTCCTCAAATATCTGAATAAATTCTTAACTGAATTATCACCAAGTAAGGAATATTAAGTCTGATAATTGTTCAGATAAATTGTAGATAGTAAACCTCAATATTGAACCAATCCAACATAAGCTCAATCTAGTATTAGTCCAAGTTCCTTTACAATTAGTCCCAATCTGAAACAGTAATCATCTATTCATGAAATGATATAACTCTAATATCTCAATGTCCAAATACAAGATCCACATATATCTGATGCTCAACTATATACTTAATCTATCCAATCAATAGGTCGAGTCAAGTCACAGTCTAAAGGTATATCAAACTAAGCCCAAGCCAACAGGGACAAACTACCAACACATGAAATAACGCTAATACAAGCAAATATCAACTACATGAATAAAGTGGACAATCGTAGAAGTTTAATGAAGCGGTACAAGTAATCAAACTGACAAAATATAACGGAAAGTCACATGAAATGATAAGATCAACATGTAAGGCATACCGACAACGGTAAATACACAAAAACGAACACTCACATGAAATGACGCAGTTTCGGAACCGAATCTCCGTCTGGTCTTCACTGCACGACCCGGTACTGATCTATGAACCATCCCATGCATCGGTCTTCGAATCCCCATTGTATCGGGTCCACAACGACACGAACTTGAATCGGGTCCGGTCTCCTGTAACTCGTCCGGATCTCACCAAACAAATCCGAAATGCTGTAGCACGCAACCAATACATACAAATAAATATAAATGTACGCTAAACACCCACACGTGCATACGAACATATACGCGTACACGTACACATACGTATACAAGCATACACAACAATACATATATATAAACATCCCTACATATTATCTACTATTAACTATAAATAACTATACATTAATTAATTAACATTCATGCATTCATATACATCATGCATACACATGCATGCATCCAAATACCAAAGTCACTCACGCACACACACACAAACACACATTTATTAACTTCTCAATTATTACGATATTGCCATTATACATGAATATAAAGCTAACCTCGGGGCATCTTGCGGCGCACCGATGGAGGCTCCGACGGAGGCGTCCGAGGCCGCGGAGAGTGTCGTTGGATAGAGCAACTCGCCGTGAAGGGCGTGGGGTGCGTTCGCGCTCGCCGACGTCGATCAACGGCATCCCGCAGAGAGCCCAAAAATGGTTCGGAGGAAGTTATTTCCAACACACAAAGAAAGACACACATCATCAAAAGACACTCATAATAATCCATACATATTTATTTAATTAAAAATGACCTAACATATGAAAATGATGGAGAGAAAGATACTCACCCAGGCTTGGTTGTCACGGCATGGGCATGGGCTGGAGGTGCTCCAAATCGAATTCACTGTCAACATTCACAAAAAAACTCCTCCTTGCGCAGCCAGAACCAGATCCTCTACCAGCTTCCCGTTCCCATTAAATATACACCTTTTGGGATCGAATCCGGCACGAAGCGCCAGCCTGAGCTCATTACCGCTTACAAGAACAGCCCCGCATCCCAACCCCCTTGCAACTCAAACCCAGGTCAACAAATCTCTGAACTGTAGCACCAAAAACAAGATCTTAAGCTAGTGGCAAGCGAACCTATCAAAAAAAAACCCATGAAGGAATTTCTCACCAAAAGCCACAAGATCCAAATCTTTACCAATAAAAGAAAAAGCTTGGCAAAAGAAGAAGCAAATTTTAAGTGCAGCCCATCAAAGAACCAATCAGAGAGAGGAGAGGGAGAGGAAGAGATAAAACAACCAGCTTTTCTCCCACTTGGATCCGACAGGAGCTAGATGATCAATCTCTGGTGGGCTGACTATAAGGGAGATGATGAAGGGGACCTTGGTTGGAGGTTGTGCGGCGGCTATGGACTCGGCCAAGGCGCTGTGCGCTGCAGATCTGGGCGGCAGCAAAGGGAAGAGGAAAAGATAATTAGATTAGGGATTAATTAGGGTTTAGGTTTAGGAATATTTATAGGAAGAGTATTGGGTTTGCGGGTAGATGGGTATAAGCTAACGGGTTGAGGTCCAATAGATGAATAGGTATTGGGCTTAGGCTAGCGGGCATGGGTTAGGATCCAATTAGATAATTGGGTATTGGGCTATGGATCTAATGGGTTGAGGGTAATAGGATAAAGGGTATAGGATCACCAATGGGTATTGGGTTTGATTAGAAATCCAATAGGTTAATGGGTAGGATTAGGAATCCAAATGGGTAGATGGGCAAAGAATCCAGATGGGTAAATGAAAAATAGGGTGAGAGGCTAAACAAGGAGAACACCACCACCACCATGATTAGTATCAATGCAAATATTAAAAATAAATAAGTAATACCAATCACAAATAATGATCATAATAAAAGAACAATAATAATAATGGAGGTAACCACTAATAGTATTAACAACCAATAGAAATAAATTAATAATTACAATTGGCAAAAGAAATGTTAATGATAAATAATGGTAAACACAAAACCAAATTACCATTTACTATCTCAAAATAAATTCCCATATTTAATAATAGAAATAATAATACACTAATAGAAATAATAGTAAATAATAATGGAAGAATAATTTGCCATATACTATCTGAAAATAATTTGCATATTCAACCATAATAATCACAGGAAAAATAGATTAACTTGATTAAATAAAATAATCAGTAAATCAAAATAAATACTTTAGAAAAATAAAAATACAGTAGTTTAGATTAGGGATATTACATTCTACCCACCTTAATAAAAATTTCGTCCTCGAAATTTCGATAAGGTAGGGAATGCTAAAAATCAAATTAGGAAGAAGATGAAGCTTCCACATCACTTCTCACTGAATCAAGACTTCACCATGCTTCCGCTGCGCGCTCTGATTTCTGGTACCAGCTTCAACAAGGAGTAACCAATCCCAAGAGATAGAATTAAGAGAAACGAATGGGAAAGAAGGATGAAATCAAGATGGACATCCAAATCACTCTAAATGAAGTGTTGGAATCATGGATATCAACAGATCAAGAATGGAATTCCAAAGGGAGGACGATCAATTCCAAATGGAGTTAATATTATCATGTGAATAGTATATGTATATTGCAGTGTAAGTATAACTTATTCAAGTTACCGTAAGAACTAGGTCTCTCTTGCGAAACAAGAGTCAAAATTCAAGATCGCAAGTCGAAAACCTAGGCTCTGATACCAAGAAAATCCTGTCACGCCCCGCTTCCCAAAATACGCTGGAGCGGAGACGCGACACGAGTCGGCGACGCATATACGCAAGAAAATACCTCACGTATACGCGCTAAGCCTAAAGTAACCTGAACAAGCTATAAATCTAAACCATAATAATCAAGGTTCACTGCACATATACATATAAAGACTACACATGATCAGGAATGAAATAAGGAACAGAATAGAAGCCAAAGGTGATATACAGGAATCAAAGAATAATAGCAGGAATAAAGAATGCAAGAATACCAGAACCAAAAGGAAGAGTGTCCAGCTCCTCGCAAAGCGTACCATCTCATCGAATACCTGCACAATAGAACAAGCGTCCAATATCTGGACGTGCAAATCCAGGGTCGTCAGAACGCGACCTGGTGAGTGTGTGTGTGTGTGTAAAGGGAAAAGCTCGTGCATATAAACAAGGTGCATAAAGCAATAACAAGAATAACTGCATATATAAGATAATCAAATAACATGATACATAAACAACTGAATAACAATAGCAAGAATAAGAGTATAGGTACAAGACAAGTAAAACAACTGTAACAAACAACAGATGTCTAGGTGTATATCCTAGCAATATCCTAACCTAGTACATAATCTGGTCCTGGTTACAATCATGTGTCTATCATAATGATATATATTCAGATATACAATCAGGTGATTACAGTCAGTCACAGTACATCAACAGATTATTATTAATTATGTCAGCGAACACCAATTGTCACATGTAATAGACGCATCCCATACTACGCCTACCACACATGCCAATTGATGTCCTCAGTTATTGAAACTGATCGGTTGGAGACATTGTCCATGCTTTAGGTGGGTCCCGTGCATACCCGGGACCATGGCCTAGACTCCTGGCGCTGAACCAGGACCTACCGCAAGGTAGTCAGGAACATGTAAACAGGAATAAAAACAGGACGGGGTGCCAATCACCCCACGGGAACCCTGCAGTGGAACCCTCTTTCGGCTGCGCAACCTAAATCCTAGGTCCACCCAAAATACAGACGCTGTCTCCTCCATCAATCTCCCCAATCCCAGTGTAAGTTGTTTGTTATCATGTTTTAGTTTATCAAGATTATTTAATGTGCATGTTACTTAAATCACTAGGATAACTCAGTGGTAGTCACGGTAACAATATCAACATGTAATCAGGATACCGATATAACAGGAATATATAATATCAAAGGAACAGGATACCGGTATAACAGGAATATGTAACAAGTATAACATGCGGGTGTTGTTACCGTGTAATAATAATATTCCCAGTAATTTTAGTAACATGGACAAGATGGTTATCAGGTAGATACCAATTATAATCAGTTAGGTTTCTCAGATAAATCAAGATATCTAAGATGGGTAAAAATCTACGGTCATGAATAGAATAATCCAGTCAAAGTATACTATAAACTCAGATTCTCAAGACCATCCATACATCACTCTCAAAGTCACCAATAAGTAAAGTCGATCAACAGTTGCCATAAAACTCCGAACATGTAATATAGTCATCAATGTCAATGAAATCACTCTCATAATAACTCTATCTCCAATAACTAAAGTAGTCAAGACTAAATCATGAATATCCAACTAAACTCTCACCTATTTTATCATCAATAAGAATAATCAAATCTACTGATAATGCCACTCAGATATTAACTCGTAAAACTATTAATTCTAAGATCTAAATATAATCTCAAAATACTCACAAATATAAATCCAGCTACCTCAACCTTATCTTAATGCAGATCAGGCTTTATTATAAAGAATGTAAGATTTCAGATCAACTCTAACTCAAAATCCATCCAAATCACAACCCAACTAAAATAGTCACATCTAAATACTGGTCCATATCCAATGTCAATAACATAAATCTCAGTTCGACTTAAACTCCAACTAAGTTCATATACTGATCCAAGCATCAAGTAATCCGATCTCTAACATCATAACAAGTCCATCATCAATACCCAAATGAATCATCACTTAAGTTATTACCAATGAAAGAATAACAAGTCTGGAAAGTACTCTATATGAAATATATCATCTGTCCTCAAATATCTGAATAAATTCTTAACTGAATTATCACCAAGTAAGGAATATTAAGTCTGATAATTGTTCAGATAAATTGTAGATAGTAAACCTCAATATTGAACCAATCCAACATAAGCTCAATCTAGTATTAGTCCAAGTTCTTTTACAATTAGTCCCAATCTGAAACAGTAATCATATATTCATGAAATGATATAACTCTAATATCTCAATGTCCAAATACAAGATCCACATATATCTGATGCTCAACTATATACTTAATCTATCCAATCAATAGGTCGAGTCAAGTCACAGTCTAAAGGTATATCAAACTAAGCCCAAGCCAACAGGGACAAACTACCAACACATGAAATAACGCTAATACAAGCAAATATCAACTACATGAATAAAGTGGACAATCGTAGATGTTTAATGAAGCGGTACAAGTAATCAAACTGACAAAATATAACGAAGTCACATGAAATGATAAGATCAACATGTAAGGCATACCGACAACGGTAAATACACAAAAACGAACACTCACATGAAATGACGCAGTTTCGGAACTGAATCTCCGTCTGGTCTTCACTGCACGACCCGGTACTGATCTACGAACCATCCCATGCATCGGTCTTCGAATCCCCATTGTATCGGGTCCACAACGACACGAACCTGAATCGGGTCCGGGTCTCCTGTAACTCGTCCGGATCTCACCAAACAAATCCGAAATGCTGTAGCACGCAACCAATATATACAAATAAATATAAATGTACGCTAAACACCCACACGTGCGTACGAACATATACGCGTACACGTACACATACGTATACAAGCATACACAACAATACATATATATAAACATGCCTACATATTATCTACTATTAACTATAAATACATATACATTAATTAATTAACATTCATGCATTCATATACATCATGCATACACATGCATGCATCCAAATACCAAAGTCACTCACGCACACACACACAAACACACATTTATTAACTTCCCAATTATTACGATATTGCCATTATACATGAATATAAAGCTAACCTCGGGGCATCTTGCTGTGCACCGATGGAGGCGTCCGAGGCCGCGGAGAGTGTCGTTGGATAGAGCAACTCGCCGTGAAGGGCGTGGGGTGCGTTCGCGCTCGCCGACGTCGATCAACGGCATCCCGCGGAGAGCCCGAAAATGGTTCGGAGGAAGTTATTTCCAACACACAAAGAAAGACACACATCATCAAAAGACATTCATAATAATCCATACATATTTATTTAATTAAAAATGACCTAACATATGAAAATGATGGGGAGAAAGATACTCACCCAGGCTTGGTTGTCACGGCATGGGCATGGGCTGGAGGTGCTCCAAATCGAATTCACTGTCAACATTCACAAAAAAACTCCTCCTTGCGCAGCCAGAACCAGATCCTCTACCAGCTTCCCGTTCCCATTAAATATACACCTTTTGGGATCGAATCCGGCACGAAGCGCCAGCCTGAGCTCATTACCGCTTACAAGAACAGCCCCGCATCCCAACCCCCTTGCAACTCAAACCCAGGTCAACAAATCTCTGAACTGTAGCACCAAAAACAAGATCTTAAGCTAGTGGCAAGAGAACCTATCAAAAAAAACCCATGAAGGAATTTCTCACCAAAAGCCACAAGATCCAAATCTTTACCAATAAAAGAAAAAGCTTGGCAAAAGAAGAAGCAAATTTTAAGTGCAGCCCATTAAGAACCAATCAGAGAGAGGAGAGGGAGAGGAAGAGATAAAACAACCAGCTTTTCTCCCACTTGGATCCGACAGGAGCTAGATGATCAATCTCTGGTGGGCTGACTATGAGGGAGATGATGAAGGGGACCTTGGTTGGAGGTTGTGCGGCGGCTATGGACTCGGCCAAGGCGCTGTGCGCTGCAGATCTGGGCGGCAGCAAAGGGAAGAGGAAAAGATAATTAGATTAGGGATTAATTAGGGTTTAGGTTTAGGAATATTTATAGGAAGAGTATTGGGTTTGCGGGTAGATGGGTATAAGCTAACGGGTTGAGGTCCAATAGATGAATAGGTATTGGGCTTAGGCTAGCGGGCATGGGTTAGGATCCAATTAGATAATTGGGTATTGGGCTATGGATCTAATGGGTTGAGGGTAATAGGATAAAGGGTATAGGATCACCAATGGGTATTGGGTTTGATTAGAAATCCAATAGGTTAATGGGTAGGATTAGGAATCCAAACGGGTAGATGGGCAAAGAATCCAGATGGGTAAATGGAAAATAGGGTGAGAGGCTAAACAAGGAGAACACCACCACCACCATGATTAGTATCAATGCAAATATTAAAAATAAATAAGTAATACCAATCACAAATAATGATCATAATAAAAGAACAATAATAATAATGGAGGTAACCACTAATAGTATCAACAACCAATAGAAATAAATTAATAATTACAATTGGCAAAAGAAATGTTAATGATAAATAATGGTAAACATAAAACCAAATTACCATTTACTATCTCAAAATAAATTCCCATATTTAATAATAGAAATAATAATACACTAATAGAAATAATAGTAAATAATAATGGAAGAATAATTTGCCATTTACTATCTGAAAATAATTTGCATATTCAACCATAATAATCACAGGAAAAATAGATTAACTTGATTAAATAAAATAATCAATAAATCAAAATAAATACTTTAGAAAAATAAAAATACAGTAGTTTAGATTAGGGATATTACAAGCAGCAGCCAGACAGCATCAGAAGCAAAAGACCGGTCGACCGCCCGGTCGGGCGGTGTGCACCAACATGCACATGCCACTTGCGGTCGACCGCCCAGTCGATCGCAGAAGGAGCCGGTCGACCGCCATTCGATCGACTGAAAGGTCTTTAGTCTCGGTTGGGAACGGTCGACCGGGAACTTGGGTCGGTCGACCGCCCGGTCGACCGACAGACGTGTCTGGGCTAAATTCGGAAAGAGTTCTGAATTGGAAACGAGTCTAATTCAGAATCTAATTCTCCTAAGGTTTCCTTGGGTATATAAGAGAGGCAGAGTCCTCTTCATATGTATTGCTTGCAATTTGTATTGATTATAAAATCAATAAAGAAAATCTCTCTTCCTTGCCCCGTGGACGTAGGTGAAATTGGCCGAATCTCGTTAATGTTTTTCTCCCATTGTTCAATTGTTCTTGCTGATTGGTAGTACTTCTATATTGCATCTGTGGCTCAAGGATTCCTCGAATTGGTTGTTATTTTTGCGCACAACAAGTGGTATCAGAGCTTCCCAGGTTCGTCGTGGGATCATCTGGTGATTCGAAGGGCATCTGTTGCTGATTGCAGAGATCGTGTGTCGATCTCAAATCAGCGTTTGGGACTGTTTGTGGGATCGTGTGTCGATCTCAGAACAGCGCGTGAAGTGCTCAAGGAATCAATTTGAGGAGTAGATCTATTCAGAAACCCATATAGGGTTTCATGAAGAGGTAAAGATCTGATCTTTATCAAAATTTATTTATCTAACTCCGTTGGTTTTTGCATTACATAGAGGATCTAGTCAAAGAGATGGCTGAAGAAAGTACATCTGTGAAAATCATGAATCCACATCCGTGGATTGATGTGGTGAAATTCAATGGCATGAACAATTTTGGCATGTGGAGGTGTGAGGTAATGGATGCACTGAATGCATCAAACCTTGAAGACACTCTACTCCTGGAGAAGAAGCGAAGCACAACCACTCAAGAAGAGTGGGATAAGATGAACCGATCAGCGTGTGACTTAATCAGATCGTGTCTAACACAAGACATCAAATACCTTGTGTTACACGAAACATATGTGAGGCAGTTATGGGAGATCCTAGAAAGAAAGTATCTGACCAAAAGTATTGAATCCAGACTACAGCTGAAGAGCAAGCTGTATGGGTTTCAGATGAAGAAAGTAAACGAACATCTGAATTGCTACACAAAGCTTCTTACAGATTTGGTTAATGTGGATGTCAAGGTAAATGAAGAAGACAAAGCGATAATTCTCTTGAACTCTCTTCCTGCAGAGGAGTATGAGACTTCTACTTTAACCTTCATAAATGGTAGACAGTCCCTTAACTATCATGAAGTGTCGTCTGCTTTGACTAATTATGAGACGAGGAGAAAGGAAAGGCAGTCTTCTCAGGCAAGCACATCAGCAGAGGCGCTAGCAGTAAGAGGCAGAGGTTCACATAGGAAGGGCAAAGATGATCGAGGGAGATCAAAGTCCAGGCCAGGTTATAGAGATCTGAAGAAGAACCAGTGTGCCTTCTGCAGAGAATTAGGGCACTGAAAAGTTGACTGTCCAAAGGCCAAAGGGAAGAAGAAGGAGTCTAAGACTGAGGCAAATCTTGCAAAGGTGGTCAGTACTCAAGGCAGTCACAGGCAGGTGGATCAGACTCGGACTCGTCGGTATTCTCGTTCTCTGTCACTACTCCCATCATTGGCTACTCAGGAGAAAATGAGTGGATATTAGATACTGGTGCTACATACCATGTGTGCCCGAATAGGGATTGGTTTTCTAGGTTTGAGAAGCTGGAGGGATGTTCAGTCGTTATGGGCGATGATCATCCATGTATCATTGAAGGTGTAGGAACAATCCAGATAAGGATATTTGATGGGATGATATGAGAACTGAAGGAAGTAAGGTATGTACCTCAACTGAAGAGAAACCTTATCTCTGTTGGAGCTTTGGAGACATTGGGTCTTGTGGTATCAATAAAGGAAGGAGTCCTTAAGATGACCAAAGGCTCAATGGTGGTATTAAAGGCCGTTCGCTGGAATAATCTTTACTACTTGAATGGTAATACTGTTATAGGACAAGTGGTGGCTTCTACTGATTCAGATGAAGACTCAACCAGGTTATGGCATATGAGGCTGGGTGTAGCACCCCGTACCCGGGATACGTACCCAGATACGAGTCCCAAAATTTTTTCGACTATATTGCTCAATTTCCTTCCTGTATGTGTTTTTGAGTTGTTATTACTTATGTTCTTGAGTATCAGATCTGGATTCTCAGACCAAGAGTAAGCCCTGACCCGGACCGGGAACTCGATACCAGCCAGTAGCCCGATTTGATTTTCTGGTAGTCTAATTTGACCAATTTTAGTTTCAAAGACTGTTTTCTAATATTTTAGATTTTTCCTGATTTTCTGGAAATTTTTGAAATTTTTCTGTAAAATCTCCAAAACCGGTGTCGGTCGGCATCGCTGACTGATTCCCAGATTTTTAGTTTTCAAATGGGTTTGAATTTTTAGAAACGGCTTTCACAATACTTCTTAGAATTCCATTTTCTACCTAAATACATTTTTTGAGATTTTTCTAAATTTATCAAAATTTGACCGATTCTGGTGTCGGCCGGTATTGCCGAAAGATTCTAAGATTTTTAATTTGAAAACTATATCGAATTTCTTAAATCCGATTTCATCATGTATCTTAGAATAATATTTTCTATTTTTGAGAATTTTTCGGTACGTTTCTGAAACAGTCAAATTTTCGCCTTATTTAAATAATAATATTTTTATCGGCGATTTCTTTTCTGGCTTATCCATCCTCTACTCTCCTACTTTATGCTACCATAAATTTTAAAAAATAAAATAGATAATAATAAAAAATTTAAACATTTTATTTTCTTTTCTTATATTTTTTCCAATTTTCTTTTTTTTATTTCTTTTCAATTATTCACCTTGATAACTCCCCCCTTAATCCACGCCTTAATAGTCGCTAGCCGCCCGCAGCCCGCCGACAGCCATGGGCTGCCGCAGCCCTACACCACCCCTACACCATCAATTCAATCCATTCCCTCATCCTCTATTAAACCATTCCATTTCAACACAAATCCAAAAAAAAAAAGAAGCAAAAATCCAAAGAAACTAACTTCATCTTCCTCCTCCAAACAAACCCACTCACGCAACCCACTTCCACCGCCGCCTCCACCTTCACCACCACCACCTCCGGCCACTTCTAAACCCCCCCAATCAACTCCCCAACAACTCCTCTTCACAATACCATCTCATTCCACCACCAACAACCACCCACCACCTCCAATTTCTCCAAAACTCGCCTCCATTACCACAACTCCATCTCCAAAATTCTCCATCACCACCACCAAATTCTCCATTCTAATCAACCCAACAACATCTCCTCCTCATCCTCTAACTTCCCATCACTTCAAATCATCACCACAACCACCACAACCACCACCACCACCATCTTCCACCTCCATCAAAACCACCACCACCACATCAAAACACCACACAACACCACTCCTCCTCCCCCTAGGCCGCGCGCACGCGCGCCCTGCTCGCCGCCGCCGCCGCCGCCGCGCCGGCCGGCCACCGCCGGCGGTGGGGGGCCGAAGCCCTCCCTCCTTCTTCTCTTTTCTTTTTTTTTCTTTCTTTCTTCATTTCTTTCTTTCTTTATTTCCTTCATTCTAACTTCAAATATTCCCTAAATAACCACAAAATTTCCTCATTCCAAAAATACCCCCCACCATTCCCTCAAACTACTTCCCCTATATTTACACCAATACCCCTCCTTTTAATTCCAAACAAATTCCAAAATACACCATATTTTCTCTCTTTTTTCCTACAATCTTCTCTCTCCTCTCTCATTCCCTCTCTAATAATTTTTATAAATATTTATAAATATTATTTTAATATATATAATTGCGGGCTAGTGGATTCTCGTGCGGGTCGCCGATTTTCTGGACTTTAAACCGGTATTTTCGTCCCGGTTTCAGGCGAGTGCTTACTACTATATTAAAAATAATTGCCCTTGTAATTATAACAAGCTATTGACATGTGAATATTTTAAAATGTTTAATACTTGCTATATATTTAATTCCGATAATTGTTATATTTAATTCTGATAATTGTTATATTTAATTCCGATAATTGCCATGCTATATTTAATTCCAATAATTGTCATGCTATGTTTAATTTCGATAATTGTCATATTTAATTCTGATAATTGCCATGCTATATTTAATTCTAATAATTACCATGCTATATTAATTCCGATAATTTTCATGCTATATTTGACACCGGTATTTACCATGCTATAGTTGACACCGATATTTGCCATGCTACACTTGACCCGTGACATCTGACACTGGCACACGGTATTTACACTGGTACACAGTATTTACACTGATATGTGGCATGTTACACTTGATATGATATTCATGACTGTGGCACTTAGTATTTACACCGGTACTCGATATATGGACCCGGTATTCGAGATATGACATACTTGAGACCCGTACCTGACACATGGTATATGATATGTTTTCATGCGGTACAAATACATGGACTTGACATCATGACTCTTGACTGGACACTACCACCCCTGATGCCTGATTATATGACATATCCATGACTATCACTTTTACGGGGACATGACATGATTATTATATTATTAATTGCCAGATATTTGGTACTCCTGAACTCCTGTACTCCTGTATACTTGGACCCCTGAAATAGGGAGACTCCTGATATTATACTCCTGTTGACCCCTGTAATAGGATAACTGTAGGCTGTCTAAAGATCATTAAAAGACAAGCCATTAAAAAAGGCAGAGTTTCAGGTTCTAGACGCAGGACTAATGATGGCCATCCGCGCCTCAACATCAAGGCGCGAGGGCTCGACACCCGCGTCTCAACCTCAAGGCGCGTGGGCTCAACACCCGCGTCTCAACCTCAAGGCGCGAGGCTCGACACCCGCGTCTCAACCTCAAGGCGCGAGGGCTCAACACCCGCGTCTCAACATCAAGACGCGTGGGCTCAACGCGTCTCAACATCAAGGTGCGTGGGCTCAACACCCGCGTCTCAACCTCAGGGTGCGAGGGTCCAAGGCCCACGTCTCGGTTATAACCGCCCTGGTTATGGGGCCAGTCACTGCCCACATAGCGGGGAAGTTAGCCCCTCATTGTGGAGCATTTTTAGGAGGGCACGTTCACCCCTGAAACCTCTATAAATAGCCCCACCGCTATGAGGAAGAAAAAAAAAGAGAGACGACACAAGAAACAAGAGATAGACAACAGACTACACGCAGGCAGACAGAGAGAGAAGCAAGAGAGAGCTCAACTCTTCAGCAAGCTTGCTGCGTACAAGTTGCTCTTTGCCTACCTTCTCTTTGAGAGTTTTGGTAGACAGAGCTGTGCTACTCCTTCTACCAGCCGAAGGGAAGATCCCCGAAGGTCTAGACGGTCACCCGGTCAACGGAGAACAAGATTCACTCTCCATCGCCACTTGAAGAACCCAGCCTTAAACAAAGGGAGAATTCAAGACTCAACATCCTCCCTCCCTTGTAACCGGAATACTAGTCCGTTGTAATCTTTCAATTTGATTCAAGGAAATCTTACTTCGAGCTCGTACCTTCTCCGTGTGCGTACAAGAGATGGCGACTCGGCTGGGGACTTCATTTGTTACCGACGAGCAAATCGTGGCGCAAGGTGACATCCTCCATAAGGGGAAGATGGTCGAATCGCTAGTTGTCGAGTTCGACCAGGCGAAGTACGAAGAGTTTCTCTCTTCCGGCTCCAAGAGCCCAAGGACCCGCGGCTGCCGCAGGGTCTCGACGGGGAATGGCCCCGAAGCCCGATCTGAGGCTCTCTCGGGCGCCGCTGCTACCAACTGTGCCAAGCAGGATACATGCGCCAACGCCTCTCAGGAGGCCCGCGTGGTCTCAGGCACAACTGCCGTTGCGACCAACTGCGCCGCGCGGAACACACGCGTCAGCGTCTCTCAAGAGACCCGTGTGGTCAAAATCTCTGGTGTCCAACATCAGGTCGTCGTTGGTCTCTCTCCACCTTCACGACGCAACCGAAATGCTGAGCATCGTCAGAGGAGGCGTGCGCGTCAACTTCAAGTTGGAACTTCTGATTGTCCAACTGAGGCTGCACGCAATGCACAAACTAGCATCTTAGCTGCGCTGCATCCAGCGCGCGAAGTCCGCGTTTGGCGGCCCAAACGCAAGACTCCCCAAGTTAGGTCCTCTGAAGACCAACTTATCAAACGCCAAGGTGAAACCTCTGCGCCTCGTCAAGCGCAAGAGGCACGCCCCCATAGGCGTGGGGCCCAGCAACCCACTCTCTCTCAAACTCTTCTGCCCCGACGCACTAAGCGGCAACGCGACAATCGCGTCTCGTCTCAACAGAGACGCCAGACGCGCGTCTTACAGCCGCGTCACGAAAGTCGCGTCCCTGAAACCCGCGTCCACGCTGTACAACATATGGATGCCTCCCGTCTTCGACGTTGCGAGGTTAATCTCTTCGATCCCCCTCCCATGGATCTGAGGGATTACTTGACGAAGAAAAGAAGTGCCAATCAGGTCACTTCATCATGTTGCTGCCAACGGCTCATCTCTATGCTCTCCGAGTGCCGTTGTGGTTCAGGTGTGCACCAGCAGTCTTTAGTTAGACAGCTGACCCTAATTCCCCCAGCAGCCAAAAGAAGACGCTCTCATAGGCGGAGGGTGTTCTCTGACACTGAGTATCCAGAGCTCACTGCTAACATGGCGAGCAGGAGCAGGGAAAAACAGCCTGTAGTCAGCTCCGACGAGTCTGACTCTGAACCGGAAGGAGTGTACCGACACACTCGCACCCGGACCGGGGCCATTCCCCCGATTAACTACAATGCCCTAGCCCGGGGCATTGAGATTAACGACTCTCACTCTGCAGTAGCAGAATCGCAGGCCTCAAACTCTTCCATAGAGAAGGAGGCCTTCATCTACATGACAAGCACTCCTGAGGAGACGGCCCGGCGCGTGGAGCTGCAAGCCCAGGTCCAGAAGGAACAACTTAAGATGATTCGTGCTCAGCAAGAATCCATCGACTCTCTCAAGCAAATGCTTGCGCAGTTGCTCGAAGACAGGAAGAAATCTCCCCCTAAAAAGTCTAAGGGCAAGAAAAAAGAGGGAGAAAGCTCGTCTTCTGTGCACCCTGATGGAGAGAAGCCCACCTCGACCTCGTCCAAGTCCTCGTCGCAAGGGAAAGACGACCAAAATCAGGGGAAGATTCATTCCGAAAGAATGAATCAATTAGAGCAACGCCTTGAGGCCCTCACCAACCGTAAAGGCCTCCAGGAAGCGGGAGTGGTCCAGCCTTATCCGATCGAGTGGGACTTGGTTCCATACCCGCCCAAGTTTAAGGCTCCAACCCTCCAAGCATTCGATGGGAAGGGGTCACCCAACCAGCACCTCTACTACTTTAAATCCCAAACAGGGAATGTAGTAGACAATGATGCCATCTTGGCACGTCTGTTCATAGGCACCCTGAAAGGGCTCGCCTTCGAATGGTTTATGAAACTCCCGGAAGGCTCCATCAAGAACTGGGGTGATTTGGAGAAGCTATTCCTAACGCGCTTCTTCGAAGACGACTCGGAAGTCACGATGCCCACCCTTTTGGCTACCAAACAGCGAAAGGGAGAGTCCGTTAAATCTTTCGTGGAAAGATTTTAGAATGTGGCACTCCGATGTTCGAGCGGCATGACCCAGGTCACCCTGGTAGAAACATGCCGCCACAATCTCCAAACCTCACTCCTTGCTCAAATAGGAGTTGCTGAAAGCCGCACCTGGAAGCAGTTGGTCCAACAAGGTGAACAGACTGAGGAGATTGTTGCCCGCGTCAGGGCAGAAGAAGGGAAGCCATGGCCAGAGAGGTCAACCAGGTGTGCGCCAGACACATCCCTCCAGACAAAGCGGAAGGATAATTTGGCAACGGAGACCAAATCTCCCGCCAAACCTCAACCGGTCAAGGCGAGTGGCTCTTCAAGCCAGCCACGCGCCAACAAGCAGTATTCTTTCAAGGAGGAACATGTCGATTCGCTCTTTAAGCTACTCAACAAGAGCAATAGACTGAAGCTCCCTGAAGCCAGGCGCTCTGAAGAAGTCGGTAAAACCGACAATCCCAATTACTGCTTATAGCCTTATACCACAGGATGTTGGGACACCCCACCAAAAGCTGTTACGTCTTCAAGGACATCCTTCAGGCCCTGATTGACGCAGAGGTATTAAAACTCCGACCAGAGCAGAAGAAGGTGACGGCTAACATGACGTCAGTTCTCCAGTTCGGAAGACAACCCCCAACGCCTTCGGAGGTGGTCCCTATTCCGAGAGGAGAGCTAAGAGTGATCAACACAGATCCTCACCAGCAACAAGAGAAAGGCCTGATACCTGTTCCCACGCCTCGAGGGGAAATCATGTGGGTCCACCCTGACCTTGTTGACGCCCAGCAATGGACTACTGTAACTAATAAGAAGTCCAAGGGCAAGGCAAAGGCGTCATCCTGCAATGTGGTGTGTGCCTTTTCTCAAGAAGCGGATATCGATATTCCTTCGCTAACCGACTCGAAAGAGGAGACAATAGTTCTGGCCGCAGAACCCGGTCAGCTGGTGGCGGAAACCCGCTCAGGACAGCCCTACTTGAAGCAGTATGGCGAAACGGCGGCAACCCCTCCACAACCAGCTGCAGAGCCAACCAAGCCCTCCACAAAACAACCCGTGGAGAAACAGAAGGAGATTCGATTTTCTCGAGCCCTTCAAAAGGGCATCGCGGAAGGATCTACGGCGCCTTACCGCTTTGATGTCCTGGCTCAATTGGCCAACATCCCGGCGCGGATTACCCTGTATGAGCTTCTTAGGCTGTCGAAGTCAACCAGAGAAGCTCTACAAGAGGCTCTGGCAAATGCTGAGGTCTTCATGACCCAGGTGCCAAAGGAGGAAGATGTAGAGAATTGTCTCAATACCTCCCAAAATGCCCCCTGCATCACCTTCACGGCAGAGGATATGCAGGTTAAAGGGAAGCATGATCGACCCCTGTACTTCACAGGGTATATTGGATCATCCGAAGTGAACTGCATTCAGGTAGATCCAGGGTCCGCGTTGAGCATCATGCCTCGCCGGGTCATGCAACATCTGGGCATCCCTACTCATCGTTTGAGCCCTACCCAGACAACTATCTATGGGTTCAATGCCAACAGGACCCGTCCGATGGGGAAGATCAAGCTCAAATGCCAGATTGGAAGTTTAAAGTCGGAAGTGACATGCTACGTCATTGATGCTGACACTTCCTACAACCTATTGCTGGGACGACCGTGGATTCACCGCAACTCCATCGTTCCCTCCACTCTCCATCAAGTCATGAAATACATTGACGAGGGTGGAAAGGTGCAAACGTTGATTGCTGAAAGGCATCCATTCAAAGGGGTCGAGAATTATTTCACAGACTCCTTACTGTACCAAGATCCCGTGGAGACGGATGAAGTCCCGCAACCAGAGGAACCAGACTCTGGCAATGAAGCCGACACTGAGCTGGAGGAAGATGAGTGTGTGTGGGAGCTAGATCCACCTGTAACGACCATTGATAAGCTCGATGTTAATAATACCACCGACGATGTAGGCGGTTGGTACATTAATGAAGAATTAGATTTAGCGTATTTTTCTGTGTTTGCTTCTGATTCAGTGCCGTCAGACATTAGTACCAACGTGGATGACGATCTCTGGTCGGCAATGGATGCTTTGACATCGTTGCATGTACCAGCGAAATCGTCCTTTAAAACATGTCAAAATGTCGGCGATGCGCAACAATCAATATTCATGGTTCCAGCGAGAAGGAAGGGCCAAAGACCAATTCTTTTTGGACGAATTGACGCCGAGCCAATGGACCATGAAGAATCAGAAAATGAGCAGGAATCCCCTCAGTTCGGTCATTATGAGCCAAAGACACTCAGAATGATGAAAAACATGGGGTATGACCTAACCAGCAGACTCGGGTTGAACTTCGGCAAAGGATGGAGGACGCTACTTCGATCCTTTGTGCCAAAAGGAAAAGCACCCGATTATTATCATCGGACGCGCAGGGGGTTGGGCTATGTATCAACTCCGACTCCATCAGCCTCTGATTCTGGGGGCTCATTTGGCCATAAAAACTCTTCCGGCACGTCATCATGGGAGTCAGATGCTAGTGTCGGCAACATCTTCAAAGAACTTTCGGTGCACATGGTTTCAACAAGCCATCTGGAAGATGAAGATGAAGAAATGATCCGATCCGATGTAGATCCTTGGATCAGACATTTAAACACTCTTTGGGACACCCGCTTTGAACGGCGCGAACCACCCACAGAAGACAAGATTGTTCAGATTAATCTAGGAGATGAGGCCAACCCTAAGCCCATCTTCATAAGCGACGGCCTGTCACCGTCAGAGAAAAAGAATCTAATATCTCTTGTTCAAGAGTATAAAGATGTCTTCGCTTGGAATTACGAAGACATGCCTGGACTTGATCCTCAGGTGGCTATGCACCGCCTCAACATCAATCCGGACGTAAAGCCTGTTAAACAACAACAGCGACGGTTCCGTCCAGAAATGATGGAGGCGATTCAATCGGAGGTCAGAAAGCTCATAGATTCTGGCTTCATCAGGTAAGAGTAACATCCCGATTGGGTAGCCAACATCGTCCCCATTGCTAAGAAAACGGAAAGACCCGGATCTGCATCGACTTCCGTGATCTAAACGAGGCTTGTCCCAAAGACGAATTCCTATTGCCAATCACAGACGTCATGATTGACAATACCTGCGGATTCGAACGAATGTCCTTCATGGACGGATTCTCAGGATACAATCAAATCAAAATGTATCCTGATGATGAAAAGCACACCTCCTTCAGGACACCATTGGGGGTTTATTGCTATACCGTCATGCCCTTCGGACTGAAGAATGCGGGGGCAACATATCAAAGGGCCATGAACGCCATTTTCCAGCAGCAAATACGCAAAACGGTAGAATGTTATGTTGATGATATTGCGGTAAAAAGTCGCACTAAGGATGATCACATAGCTAACCTGAAGGTGGTCTTCGACATCATGCGGGCTCATCGATTGAAGATGAATCCCACCAATTCCTTCCTGGGGGTGGCCAGTGGTAAATTCTTAGGATTCATTGTAACCTCCACCGGGATCCATTTGGACCCAGAAAAGGTTCAAGCTATCCAGGAGATGCAGCCCCCAAGAAATCTCAAGGAACTCAGGGGATTACAAGGACGATTGGTGTACATCCGCAGGTTCATCTCAAACCTCTCTGGAAGATGCCAACCCTTCGCTGAGTTAATGAAGAAGGGTGTCTCGTTCATTTGGGATGACGCTTGCCAACAAGCATTTGAGGAAATCAAGCAATACCTCACCCAACCACCAGTCCTTGCAGCTCCGGTATTCGGAAAGCCTTTCCTGGTGTACGTCCGGGCAATGGATCATTCTTTGGGAGCTCTACTAGCTCAGAATGATGATCAAGGACGAGAGCGAGCAATCTACTATCTGAGTAGAACAATGATCGGAGCCGAACATCGGTATAATCCGATCGAGAAGGAATGTTTGGCATTAGTGTTCGCCATTCAGAAAATGCGACACTATCTGGTAGGCCAAACTATAAACGTCATATCAAAAGTTAACCCCCTGAGGTTACTTATGACTAAGCCTTCATCATTGAACGGCCGGCTGGCAAAATGGGCCATATTGCTATCTCAATATGAAATGCACTTTTTACCACAAAAAGCTGTGAAGGGACAAGCAGTGGCGGATTTCCTGGCTGAGCATCCAGATCCGAGGGCAACCAAGCTTTACGACGATCTCCCAGACGAGGTCGCTGAAGCCTGCCAGACCCAGACATCCTTTGAAAGGCAGGTGTGGCAACTTTTCTTTGATGGTGTGTCCAGAACGAGCCCAAAAGGACACCTAGTAGCAGGGGTAGGAGTAGTACTTGTCTCCCCACAGAACTATGTGATTCCTCGAGCTGTCTCATTAACCGAACCTTGTTCCAACAATGTGACGGAGTACAATGCTCTTTTGATTGGGATGCAACTCGCCGATGAGATTGGCGTTAAAAATCTCGAGGCATATGGCGACTCTAAACTCATCGTCAGCCAAGTTCGCGGGGAGTATGAGGTCAGACATGAAGACCTAGTACCCTATTACAACGCAACTATCCGCATGGCCGAAAGGTTCACAAACTTCTACATTGACCATGTACCGCGCAGGCAAAATGCGCACGCAGATGCACTCGCATCCCTCGCGGCCTCCTTAGCTCTTCCAGCTGGAGCAATGGAGAAAGTATTCGTCTACAGCCACGACCTGTATTGCCCGAGAATTGCCCTTGAAGACTATCAGGGGTCAAAGGGAGAGTGTCAAGGCAAAGAAGCGCTGGAACTGTCAACCGGGCCAGAGCTTAAAGACTGACGATTCTCCTATATCGATTATGTCTTGTACGACATCCTGCCTGAGGACGCCAAGGAAGCGGCTGCCATTCGAAGGAAAGCCCCTAAATTTTACTACAATGCGATTACACGAACATTGTATCGTCGATCGCATGACGGGATCTTGCTCCGGTGCCTCTCACCAAAGGAGGCTCAAGAGGTATTGAAAGAAGCCCACGACGGCATGTGTGGAGCCCACCAACCCGGCTCAAAATTGGCACATCGACTTCAAAGGTTGGGTTACTATTGGCCCAAGATGATTGCCGACGCCGTCACTTATGCTAAAAGATGTCACGCTTGCCAGGTGCATGGCGATTTCATCCATCAAGCACCAGAGTACCTCCATTCTACGACCTCTACCTGGCCATTTGAAATGTGGGGGATGGATGTAGTTGGCCCTATCAGCCCACCATCATCAAAAGGACATCGGTTCATTTTGGCAATAACCGATTACTTCTCTAAATGGGCCGAGGCCATCCCTTTGAAGGAGGTAAAATCGTCTAACGTGATCAAGTTCGTAAAGCATCACGTCATTTACCGTTTTGGTGTACCTCGGCGAATTGTCCATGATAATGGACCCCAGTTCATCAGCCAGGCTTTCCAGAGATTCTGCGCTAAGTTTAGAATCCAGAGTGTGTCCTCAACGGCATACTATCCTGCCGCTAATGGCCTCGCAGAAGCTTTCAATAAAACCATTGGCAAGCTTCTCAAGAAATTCGTATCGAAAAGTCAACAGGACTGGGATGACAAGTTAGGTGAATGCTTATGGGCCTATCGCACAACAGTGCGAACCCTGACTAAGGCCACGCAGTTTTCTTTGGTATACGGGTGTGAAGCCGTGCTTCCACTAGAAATCCAAATTCCATCTCTACGCGTCGCCTTGACAGCAGAGATGACAACAGAGGATAAGCATCGACAGCGACTCCAAGAATTGGAAGCCTTAGACGAGAAGCGTCTGCAGGCCCAACAGCAAATCGAGCTCTACCAGGATCGACTTACCAGAGCCTTTAACAAGAAAGTTAAAATGCGAACTTTCAAGAAAGGCGATCTTGTCTTAGCCGTCAGAAGACCCATGGTAATGACGCACAAAATAAAAGGAAAATTCCAACCCAAATGGGAAGGGCCATTTGTAGTAGAGTCAGTCTACTCAAATGGGTCATATCGTCTCATAACTTCAAATAGCGATACACTCATGATGCCGATCAATGGCAGATTCTTGAAGAAGTACTATCCTTAATAGTACTCCTCCCCCGATCATGTTAAAAGTACACCTCTGATCAAAACAAGAAGAGCTTCTTCATTAACATCCGACGCCTCCGACGGCTAAGGATAGAGGAAAACGTTGGCTTTTAAGCCTAACATAAATCTTCGACAACTCATCATGCTGAGGGAAATAGCATGGCTAGCCCAACTCAAACGGTAGTTGGTAAAGGCACCTCAAATCCGTTGATAGCTGAGGGTTTGCTAAAAATCCTAAGTGGACTCAACTCCACTCTCCCCTCCAAAATCTCTTACCAATTCTCATCCACAGAATGGTAGGTCTATAAAGTACAGTTGTTGCCAAGTTAACACTATACCTCAGGCACTTCAAACTCCACTTGTCCATTCTCATCAATAGGATGACAGGTCCTCAAATTGCTCATATCGCAAATCAATTTCTGTCAAGTTAATACTACATCTCTGACAAATTACTGTTAAGTTAACGCTATACTTCTAAACAGTACATCGAGTTTCTGTCAAGTTAACATCACACCTCTGACAGTCACCTTCCTTCAGACTTCCATATCGAAGTTGAAATGAACGATGCTAAGTTTAACACTATACCTCTAGCGTCCAGGTCATCGCCAAGTTCAACAATATACTTATGGCCATGACTTTTCCTCGGACTTCCTCCTTGAAGTCGAGATGACCAATGCCAAGTTCAAAATTACACCTCTAGCATTACCCTCACTGTCAAGTTAAACATCACACCTATGACAGTGACACTTTCAGTTTTCCCAAATGAAAGCTGAAATGCTCCTGAGTCAAGTTAATATCACACCTCTGATTCATATTCTTGTCAAGTTAACATCACACTTCTGACAAGGCAACTTTCAACCCGTTGAGTTAACATCACACCTCCAACGGTAAAGACTTTCCTAGATCCCCCGCGAATCTAGTCTCACTCGTTATTCTCATCAACAGAATAACAAGTCCACTTAAAAACATTGTTAGGTTAACATTACACCATTAACAGTGTTTTCATTAACCCCCAGCTGATCTTAATCAAGTTAATCCTAGACCTCTGATAAAACTTCATCTTCACTGGGGGTACCAATTCAACCTATCACTTTCTTTTTATAAAGTGGCAGGCCCACCAAAATTATCTTATCTCTGTCAAGTTAATATCACACCGCTGACAGCATTGTGGGGTTCTTCAGATAGGATCTTTTCTCCACAAAATTTGACTTGTTAAAATTTTCATCATGATTCTGACAAGCCAAAGATTCTTTACTTCTATGCGTCTGACTAAAAAGAGACAAAAGAGTTCAAGACAATAGAAGAGACAAAAAGAAAAGTGTCACTTTTATTTATATATCCAGGCATATGAAAGTGATACAAAACGCTCTCTTATTCAATAAGATTGAGTGTTACAGATAAAGAAGTACAAAGAAGTCTCTCTCTCTCTCTCAGAGGTTGCACTCGCTCCTCAGCTGCATGTTATTCCGAGTACAGGATGTTTGGAAGGGCGCCAAAGTAGGATCGGACATTGTGGCAACGATCAGAAGCTGGTTGCACCACGACGCATGATGTAAACATCGAAGAAGTCTCTGGTTGATCGAGAACAATGGTGATTCTTGAGGTCTGAGGGCAGCAGAATCTTCTGATCCCACCTGACCATCCGAAGCCGGGTTATGATCCGTCGAACATCTCCATCCAAAGTGGGGGTGTGATCCTTCGTTGATGAACATCTCTTCCACCAGAAGCTAATCTAGTGAACATAGAGTCATCTCGATGCCACTTCTGGGGTAAGAGATGAGGTTTTAAGACCTCACAGGGGATGCTACCCACCACTATATCCACGGCTACCCCCGCCGCCATCCTTACTCTGACCATGCCATGCCAGCAAGCATGACTGGTGCGTCGAATTCAAAGAGATCTTGGCGAGGGTTAAGTCCCCGTCAGGGACCATGATTTCTTCCCTTGTGGACGACGGAGACTATGATTTCTTCCCTTGTGGACGAACATCGAACAAGTTCGTCGGCCGATATATTCTCCCACGGGCCCAGCGAACGTGAAAAAGGATGATCAAGCCTACCTGCAAGAAGCAAACAAGGGAATTAGACAATTCAGAGCTTAGTATACTTCGACAGAAGAAAACTAAGTCACAAACGCGGTTATTGCTGAAGACTGCAGATGCGGGAATGACCCGCACGCTGGGCCAGATTCCTGCGACAACAGAAACAGACGCGAGCAAGACTGTGATACACACAGAATTCAAACGCGACCTAATTTCACATCCGCGTCTAAGATACAAGGCGCGCAGAGAATCAGACGCCAAAAATTGCCATCTCTTTGTTGGAGGAACAGGAGTTGCAAAAGTTCAGGCCTGAAACCTTCGACCCGAATTGAAATTCTTCCAAGTCAGTGGCCTCAAGACGCAAGCTCTGTATGCAAAGCCCGCGGCCAGGTACCAACAACTTCAATACTTGCGTTCAAAATAGTTTAAGTCGATGGCGCAAATTCCAGAAGAGGAATGCACCAACCACGACCAGATGATATCTCTCTAAGAGATATACTAAAATTCGAACTTGGTTGGATCTAAAATATCATGGTAAGTGGGCATGGCATACCCGCAGAGGCTTCTGTTAAGAGTTGAACTCTCTGCATTGAGGCGCGGACGTAAAAAGTACTCAGGGAGACGCTTCCTATCATTGAAATCACTTGACAGTACCAATCTACTGAAGAGACCAAACAGAAGCATGGAAGCTCTGGGTCATCTTCGTCCATAGAGGCAAACCCCTGATAGGGTCCTTGAAGGGAGAAGATAGAGTCTCTCAGAAAGGGAGAAGACAGAGTCTCTCAGAGCACTCGTTCTCAAAAAGAACACAGTCTAAGTATGGACTGTTAAAGGGAGAGGAGGAGCCCCTATTTATAGGCAGCCCATAATAACCGTAGTTAATGGTTCATCAATTGGAACCGTCGGCCTTAATGACCGCACGACTGTCAAAGCCCAATGGGAGACTGACGCGTGGAGCGTCGCTTCGGGAAGCGTCAAAGATGCTGGTTTCCAACCGCCAGCGCCGTATTGGCATTAAAAGGCATTAACGCCTAAGCCCAATGAAGAACTGACGCGTGGACAAACCGCTTCGGGAAATAACGGATGATGCGGGTTCCCAATCGTCAACGGAGACTTAACGTTCAAAGATTTCCCAAAATCTTTATGACAGGCTGTTTATAACGCCTGGGAAATCGTGCCAAAACGCAGGTGTGAGAGCTGCGTCCAATGACCCGCGTCCCCTCTTTTCTCAAAAAATCGGCGTCCTCCTTCATTCCAAGTTAGAAGATCCTTCGTGTCTCTTGGATGATTCAAAGTCGATCCGCGTCTCTCAACAAAAGGGACTCATTTTGGGGGCCCCAGTGGGAAAGCACATAAAGCTGCGTCCTAAGGCTTATGACTTCAGCAGAAAAAGCCCATCACCTTTACAAGCATTTTGAAGCTGCGTCTACAGCGCCACGTCCCTGACTGTGTTAATGTTAAGGGGCGTAAGACCTCATTATCCTGAACTCTGCGTCTGGATAGAGTTAAGGATTGCGGCCAATGAACCACACTCAAAGCCGCATCCTCTGTGTCTGCTTGAACCGCGTCTTCACTGGCAGGTCAGAATCGCGTGCCTCAGAGCCGCGTCTCTTTTTATGAATCGACGCTGCGTTTCATCAAAAGAACTTAGTTTTACCTAAGTTCAGTATTCACAGTCAGTAAGGGAGCACAACCAAAATCTGTGATTGAGAGTTTGGATTCATCTACAGCGGGGCAATGAAGGTGGAACAAAAATTTCAACGACTTTTATTATTCAAAAATGATAAAAGTAGATACAAACACTCTTCGTAAATAGAGTGTCCTTTTCTTTACAAAAAAAAGAAAAGAAGAGAAGGCTAAAGGTCCTGGTTCGCCAAGGAACGGATTTGCTCTCTAAGGCGATGTATCTCATGTTGACGCGCCTTCTCAGCCTCCATGAGAGCTTGGGCCCGCAGATCCGCCTCAGGTAAAAATCCCTGCGCTCGTACTCGGAGGGATTCCAGCTTGGACGAACGAACAGAGAGGTTTGCTTCAACTTGCGCCTTGGCAGCCTCTAACTCCGCTAGCCTCTTTTCAGAGGTAGCAAGCTTCTGTTCGTTAGTAGTAATCACTGCCTCAGCTCTGGCTATGGCAGCCCAAGAGTCAAGGATAGCCTGCTTCGCAGCCTGCATGATCATCTCAGATTCCTTGGACTCGATCGCTAGCCTTTGATGATCAGCCTGGAAACCTTCGAGAAGACGGGTGTTATCGGTTATCTGCTCCTCCACCTCTCTTCGCTCTTGCTCTTGAGCAGCAAGAAGCCTATTCAGAGTTTCCTAAGCCTTGTGGAATGAGCCGGCATTCTCCAGGGATCGAAGCTCTCTCAGGTTTTGTCCCAGCTGCTCCACCAGCAGCAGACACGCCTGGGCTAGTGAAGGGCCTCCGGCCAACTTGATGTTTTCGACCAGGTTTCGAGATACGTCTGGGCAAATTCAAAAGAGCTACCCCCAGACAGAATGAAATCGATGGATGATCGCATTGAGGTAAAGAACTGCTGCACCGCTGGCGTGTCAGGAACTCCATGGTATCATCACCCGAGGTGTTCCCCGATCCCCTTTCTATCACGGTGTGGGGGATGTAGGTCGGCTCTCCTGGTGCAAGAGTCGGGCTGACCACGGGTACGGCAGGAGCAAGAATAGCCACTGGCGCTTCTGGGGGTGCTACCTCCGTAGAAACCTCCACAGCCGATGACAGGGTAGTGAGCTCGACCTCCTCAGAATCCTCGGCCGAGGCTTGAGCTGTGTGGTCTCCCGGGCAGGCACTGACCGCCAAATCTCCTCCTACCTGAGCTTCCTCAATGCTCTCTGCACTTGCCTGAACTTCCTCAATGCCCTCTGCAAATTACGAGAATATTAGCCATGACAGCAAACGGAAAACATTTATACCAACATTTCCTTACTTGGCTGGGGGTCCAAAGGTGGCGAGTCCTTGGTGAATCCTATAGGGTGGAGATCTCCCCGACTTCGACGATTGCCCTCTCTTGAGGCACCCCAGTACGAGGAGACTCAGCTCTCTCCTGCTGAGCCAGTTCTTGTATCATCTCCTCGATCTGGGAGGAAGCAGCGGCCTCGCTAACCATGACTAGCCCTGCAACACGAGGCCAAATAAAAAAGAAAACGTCAAAATCCTTCTCCTAGTTAGAAGGATGAGTTTGGCGAGTAGTGTACCTTCAGCAGCTTCAGCAGGAATAACTGCCGCTAGTGGTGATATCGTCAACGGCTCACACCCATATATTTCCTCCTCCGAGATGTGTGAGAATTTACTCGGATCAGGAGGAGTGGGTTCATCGCCAAAATCGACCTCATCCTCAAAATCGATTTCCTCTTCGGATGATGAAGACGACAGTTCAACGTGAGGGACCTCGGCAACCGGAGCCTTGCCTCCAAACACCCCAGTGGTAGGGCTGGGGTCAACTGTCCGAGCACTGGAGATGAATATACTGGGAGACTCAGGCTGCTGTGCCTCATCTCTCCTCTCGTAAGCTGAGGAAGACCCAGGCTGAGTTGAGACTCCTGGAATCTCAACGTCACCCATTATGTCGACCTCTGGCTGCTGTGCCTCATCCCTCCTCTCGTGAGCTGAGGAAGACCCAGGCTGAGTTGAGACTCCTGGAATTTCAACGTCACCCATTATGTCGACCTCCGGCTGCTGTGCCTCATCCCTCCTCTCGTGAGCTGAGGAAGCCCCGGGCTGAGCTGAGACCCCTGGCCTCTCAATATCACCTCCGCTCATTATATCGACTTCGAACTGCTCGGCCTCGTCAGCGGCGGTGGGTTTGTCAGCAGGCTCCGCTTCCTCCACAATCCTGGGGCCCCTGCTGCGCAACCTGCGGGCATGGACTAAGGGGCATCATCCTCATCCGCCTCTTCTCCCCTCGGTTCCTCAACACCAGAAGGGATGTACTCGGATGGAGAAACTGCAGCCGTCAAGTCTCTCCGGACCTTCTTTGGGGCAGGCTCAGTAGTGGAGGTAGAGCCTTGAGGACGCTTACCCACCGCCTGTCGAGCCTTTGCTGCCCGCGGCTCCTCCCTTGACCCCCTTCTGACCTCCTTCAGAGCCTTCAGATACTGCTCGACGCCTCGCGAGCGTTTAGTGAACCACGACCTTGCTTCGTAACCTGCATTGATACTCTCAATGCATGAATACTCCAGAGCGAAATCTGGTGTTTGGTTGGCCTAGAAGTATCAAGTACAGAAGCTGAAGCTAGTACGGCCCTTCGGCCCTTTGATAGGCAGCCGAAAAGTTGCTTCCGTCCCTCCGGCCACGCTATAATACCAAGCCCGAGCACCTTCGAATAAATTCCCACTGAAGGCGAGTCGAGCATTGGGGTTGCCGACATATAGTTGATCATAGCCGAACTGTCGGGCGAAGCGATTCGGCATATATGGCTCAATCGTGCATGAATTCCCTTGCCGGAAAAGCACATACCCGGGCCGAATGTTGACCAACCACCAGAAAACCCCCGTTGACAGCCTCGTGAAGTCATCTTGGCCTGCGGAGTCAGTAAATTGTTCCCCGAAAGATGCACCAGGAATCGCGGGGAAGCAGCAGTTAAGCTGGTAGTTCGAAGCCGACATGACGCACTTTCGAACATAATACACGTAAGTATTACACCAGTTTGAACCCTCCAACCGCTGCACGAAAGGAATAAACCCCTCACACCAAGACACCGGCGTCATCAGAGAGGGACAGTGCATAACGTACCAAGCCATTAGGTACGTGTAGAGAAGCTCAACCCGAGGGTTGGGGCACTTTATCGTCGGCCTCCCCTCCGAGTCAACAATCACCTTGCCATGGGAGTCGACGGCCTTCCCTGCCTCGCACAGATTTTGGGTTAACGTCCGCAACCCGCTCTGAATACTCGCCGCCATGGCCGGGAGAAGGGCTATGGGCCTACCATAAGCCAGGAGCACCGCCGGGTACACTACATCGGCAACAATGACTTCATGTGGCAGCGTTGGCACCACACAGCGCTTCAACCACAGCATTAAGAAGCCCGCCAACAGTGCGTGGTCGGAGATAGGGATCCGGGCTTGATGATGGAAGCTTTCGAAAACCATGTCAGGTTCGAAAACATCCTCGTTCGACTCTGTGGTGTAGGAGTCTACAGAAGCCTTGATCCTGTCGGCAATCTCCTCGTCGGAGCTGGGAGCCAGTCGGGTCACCGGACGGTCTTTCTGGTTGACGCCATTGAACAAGTAGCTTGCCCAAGACAGCTGCTTGACTCCCCCCGCCCTCCAAGAGGTTATCTGGCCGCAGACGTGGAAGTGACATAACACCTCCCAGTAAGTCTCGTACACTCGAGGAGACCCTTTCTTCATAAGGTGAAGCTCCTCAGTGGTTGGGACGTATTCTTCATAGGGAAAATCCCCCATTGCCAGCCCCGAGACCTCGTACAACTCGTGCAGGGCGAGACCCATCTCCCCGACCAGAGTGAAGAATGTCCCCGTCAGAGGATTGTAACGCTCCAAGATCCCAAAAAAGTTTTGAGAGCTCGGTGGGATACCATACTGTACGGCCCTGACTGCTTGGTACAATTCCGCTTGCTCCAACAAGCCTCTAAGGTCGGCAAGGACGAAGCTCACCATCCTGCCCCACCAATACCTCTCAGTGGAGTGGATCCACCCGGGCGAACGGAACTCGACCGGAAAATCACCCCCCACTTTCATGAACGCGTTGAGGAAAGTGGTGCCAAGTTTTGGTGTCTCTCCAACTGGGTGATCAGTCCTGAGCAGCCCTGGAAACAGGCCGAGAACCTCCCTATCATGACTATCATGGCGATATACCTTTTTTGAGCCTAGGTCGCCAAGAGTAACCTCAGGGACATATCGGGAGAGTTCCCATTTCATTTTTCGAGGGACGGACATGTGTTGAAGATAAGATAGCGGGTACATCCTCTCCATGTTTGGGAGAAAGAATCTTCTACCCCCTATCTGACGGAGCCATTTATAATCTCCGTCATACAAGGAATAGCCGCCCTCGCTAATACGGTCTCCAAAGAAGAAGGCAGGCTTCTCCAGCGGAACGCGAGCATCCGTTGTGAATGCTGCGTCAGTCATAAGCTCCCGAAAGATTGCCATGTCAACATTGGAAAGCCTCCTCCTGCGCTCCTGCGGCCCGTCAGCAGTCACAGGTATAGTCCTTTGCAGCACAAAGGTCAAATCACGGTCAGCACCACCTACGTGCCCGAAGTGGCGCCTCTTGGAGAGTGGGGCAGAAGAGTGTTGCACTGCAGAAGAAGATGACACTTAATCAGAAATCTTAAGTGTCTATAGTCCAGACGCAGAAAAGATACTGGACGCAGAAATTGTCAAAATCCGCGTCCAGGCCTGAAAATCTGCGTCCAGACCTGAAAATCCGCGTTCAGACGCAGAAGAGATACTGGACGCAGAAATTGTCAAAATCCGCGTCCAGATCTGAAAATCCGCGACCGTGAGGCCAACAGGGAGCCTGCGTTTTGAAATCCAAGACTTATAAAAAAATTTCTAAGTACTTGGACTCAGGTGCGAGATTCATAAAAGACCAGCACCTGATGTCACAGAACGCAAGGATCAACTCCGCGTCCGAACCCTTCACAATTAGAAATATTCTAAGTGAAGAATCCGAAGTGCAGGGCTTACTGGCGCTCTATATCCAATAAACAAGTGCGTCCCCAAGTGGATAAAAGCGGTGGGGTCATCAAACCCGCGCCTTGTTTATCAACTCAAAGACCGCGTCTGAGAATCAAACGTGGTTTCTATTCTGTGTTGACGGTTCTCCTTTAAAGAGGGATTTTTAGGAGTCCATGAACTTCCATTAATGGCGAAGTTTAAACCTAATGGCATTATACCTGAGATTGGGGCTTCCTGCGCGGAGGAACTGCCCCTCTGGGCCTCGACGACGGCCGCTTTTGAAGATGATGCGGTTGGCTTGGCCTTGGGTGCCATCGTTAATCAAGAATCTGATGATGGACGATGAAGAAATGAAAAGAGGCAGAGAAGACTCCTTTTTTTGAAAAACCCTAACAGATGCGCTCGAGACGAAAGAGATATCTCTCTGACTGTTGCCATTTATAGGCACGAAGATTCGCAAAGATACGCGGCACGTGGCTCGATTGGTTCGGCATCGAGTCATCGCTTGACGCGTGGACAGCTCATTTAATATACCGGGAAGTCCGCGCGCCAAAAGGAGATGTCCCGTCGGTTCCTCAGAACAAGTGGCGGTGCACTCATGACATGGCACGGATTCGAACCCAACAGGCGCGCCTCTTCGATGGACGTGCCCCGTCAGCACAGCCATAGTCGCGTCCAGAAAGTCGCGTCCTTACTCAAAAGGATACGTCTCTCCGATGTTCGCGTCATTCCAATCCGGCCTAGCATCACGTCTGCCCAATGAATATCAGTCGCGTTTTCATTTCCAAAAGACGCACCCCATGAAAGTCGCGTCTTTAAAGCAGTACTATCTCTGCTCTTCAAAAGAACTGGCGTTCAGTCCTTGCTTCTGCAAATCAGTTCAACAGTACACTGGCACAAGCAGACGACTATCCACTCCTGGCTTAAAGTGCACCCACGACAGACTTAAAGCAATCGGGGAGGTTTAGACTGTGTATCTAAACACTCAACTCGATCAACTCTGATGGCTTCAAAGAGTTCTACAGTACACTCACGAAGACCATACTCCAGATAAGATCAAACCCGGAGCATTAACAGTCCAGTCATAAGGGTAAGCTCAGCTAGAGTCCAAAGTATTTCGAAATTCGTCCCACTTAACCGCGAAATATCGAAAACCTTGGAGGGGGTTCTGTAGGCTGTCTAAAGATCATTAAAAGACAAGCCATTAAAAAGGCAAAGTTTCAGGTTCTAGACGCAGGACTAATGATGGCCATCCGCGTCTCAACATCAAGGCGCGAGGGCTCGACACCCGCGTCTCACCTCAAGGCGCGAGGGCTCGACACCCGCGTCTCAACCTCAAGGCGCGAGGGCTCGACACCCGCGTCTTAACATCAAGGCGCGTGGGCTCAACACCCGCGTCTCAACCTCAGGGCGCGAGGGTCCAAGGCCCACGTCTCGGTTATAACCGCCCTGGTTATGGGGCCAGTCACCGCCCACATAGCGGGGAAGTTAGCCCCTCATTGTGGAGCATTTTTAGGGGGCACGTTCACCCCTGAAACCTCTATAAATAGCCCCGCCGCTATGAGGAAGAAAAAAACAGAGAGACACAATAAACAAGAGATAGACAACAGACTACACGCAGGCAGACAGAGAGAGAAGCAAGAGAGAGCTCAACTCTTCAGCAAGCTTGCTGCGTACAAGTTGCTCTTTGCCTACCTTCTCTTTGAGAGTTTTGGTAGACAGAGCTGTGCTACTCCTTCTACCAGCCGAAGAGAAGATCCCCGAAGGTCTAGACGGTCACCCGGTCAACTGAGAACAAAATTCACTCTCCATCGCCACTTGAAGAACCCAGCCTTAAACAAAGGGAGGATTCAAGACTCAACATCCTCCCTCCCTTGTAACCGGAATACTAGTCCGTTGTAATCTTTCAATTTGATTCAAGGAAATCTTACTTCGAGCTCGTACCTTCTCCGTGTGCGTACAATACCCATGGATATTGTATATTTGTGAATACCCCGTAAACATTATTATATGAGACTCTGTCATATTTAAATAACTTACACCGGGATGGGGGAAATTGATGGGTATCGATATAGCTTCTGTGTTTATGTGGCCATAAATATGTTGTACAACTTCCTGTAGGATTCGACCTGGAGGGCCACCAGGCGCTTCCGAGGGTGTACTGGCACCCCTATCCCCTTGCCTGCCTGTCGGGTGTGCTATAATCCTCTAGGTATATCCTGTGGGGAACGGTCACACTCTATTCCTGTTCGGGCGTATATTAAGACCTTCGGGCATATAGTAAGTCCCGGTACCTAGCGGTACGTTCCGACTCAGTACCGGATACTCCTGGACCGTTGTCCCGGGCATGCACGGACCCATTCTAAACATGGTTCGTCGTTCCCCATCAATTTCCAATAATTTGTCTCGCTTGATTTGTATGCAGAGTATATGGCACCGATCATATATCGAAACATACAAATTGAACGAGTCTTAATAATAATAATTTGATAATTGACTTATGGCTACATGATTTCTGTTACTTACCATTTAGTTACCCATGCTTGCTATTTGATTACATGACTTGCTACACTTGCTATATTTCATGATTCGCTATTTAATTGATTATTCCATGTTTATTTATCATGGTACATTATACTTGGCATGATGTACCTACTTTTATTTATACTTGCCACTTGGCTTCTTTATGCACTCGCTGGGTTGCCCACTAACAACCCTGGATTTGTATGTTCAGATTTGACAGTTTGGACCGAGGTGGACCCATCAGCTGAGGATCAGACCTACCTCGAGGAGCAGACAGATCAGCAGTAGTTCCGTCCAGTCCTTTCTGCTCACGATTCTCACTCTTTCAGCTCGTGAGTTTATCTTTTGTATCCTGTACAATCCTATTTTTGTAGTACCTAGTGATGTATATTATGTCACAATTGGTGATAACTAAGTACTTGTACTGTTTTGTATTGGAATGTTTAATATCACGTATTTTTCGTACTCTGATTCCTGTATTGTGTTGTATTGATACTTAGCGTACATACGGGATGGTTCCATCGCCCTGCGTATGTACGTCGCAGTGGCGTCTCCGTACCCTCCGGGATCGGGGTGTCACACTGGGACACACAGGAGAAAAGTCTTTGCAAGCTTTTGCAAGATAAGGATTATTGAAAGGTGTCGGAACCTGCAAGTTAGAATTTTGTGAACATTGTGTCATCGGAAAGAAGACCAAGGTGAAATTTGGCACAACAACTCATTACACCAAGGGGATTCTGGATTATGTTCACACTGACGTTTGGGGACCTACCAAGACTGCATCAATTGGAGGTAACCACTACTTTGTGCCTTTTATTGATGATTATTCTAGGCGTTGTTGGGTATATTCCATGAGGCACAAAGGGAAAGTCCTAGAATTATTTGTGAAGTGGAAGAAGAATTTGGAGAGAAGTACGGGAAGGAAATCAAGGTCCTCCGTTCAGATAATGGAGGAGAATATAAGTCAGATCCTTTCCTCAACTATGTCTTGATGAGGGCATAGAGAGGCACTTCACAGTGAGGGAAACACCGCAACAGAACGGGGTAGCAGAAAGGATGAACAGGACTTTACTAGAGAAGGTCCGTTTATGTTATCCAATGCCGGTTTATCGAAGAATTTCTGGGCTGAGGCTTTGGCATACGCATGCTATCTTGTTAACAGGTTGTTTCGTCTGCGATAGGAGGGAAAACTCCTCTTGAGGTTTGGTTGGGAAAAACTGCTACTGATTATGATTTACTAAGGGTGTTTGGTTGTCCAGCCTATTATCATGTTAAAGAAGATAAGCTAGACCCAAGAGCAAAGAAGGACTTAGTCGTCAGTTTCAAGAAGGGAATCAAAGGATTCAAGATCTGGGATCCTACGGACAGGAAGTTTATTTTCAGCAGAGATGTCACTTTTGATGAGGCTTCGATGTTGAAGCCTAAGATCTCTCAGCAGGTGGAGATTAGCAAGACCAAAGATATATCGCAATAGGTGGAGAATGATGCTAATCCACTATCTCTAGAAAGTTCAGCATCGGTGAAGATCATACCTAGGGTGACATAAGGTAATGATCAAGCAGATGAGATAGATACTGATGATGAAGAGGGTCAAGAACAGATCATGGGTGATGTTCCTGATTCTACTGCAGTTACAAGACCAAGGAGAAACACACGGAAACTAGGTTGGCTCACTACAGATATGATTGTTGCTTATGCACTTCCGGTCGTTGAGGAGGCTATCCCGTCCACCTACAGAGAAGCTGAAATCAGTTCAGAGTCGAAGATGTGGAAAGCTGTCATGGAAGAAGAGATGAAGTCTCTTTACAAGAATGACACTTGGGAACTCACAAGGTTGCCCAAAGGGAAGAAGGGGATAGGCTGTAAGTGGGTGTACGCAAAGAAGTAGGGATCTCTTAAAGAAGACATGGTGCGCTACAAGGCCAGATTCGTAGCAAAAGGCTATGTACAAAGAGAAGGAGTAGACTACAATGAGATATTTTCTCCTGTTATAAAGCATTCGTCAATTCGCATCTTATGACTCTGGTGGCACAGTACGAGTTGGACCTTGATCAACTCGATGTAAAGACCGTCTTTCTCCATGGCGATCTGGATGAAGAGATCTACATGTCTCAGCCGACAGGGTTCAAGACTGCAGGGAAAGAAGATATGGTGTGCAAGCTGAAGAAGTCGCTGTATAGGTTAAATAGTCTCTTAGACAGTGGTACAAGCGTTCGACAGCTTCATCAGAGGAAAAAGGTACACACGTAGTCACTATGACCTATGTGTGTATTACAACAAGCTACCGACAAGAGAGTATATCTATTTACTATTATATGTAGATGATATGTTTATTACTTCAAAGTCTAGATCTGCAATTGATACTCTGGAAAGGGACTTATCTTCTAAGTTTGAGATGAAGGATCTTGGTGAAGCAAAGAAGGTGCTAGGCATGGAAATTACACGAGACCAAAGGGGTGGCAAGGTGAGCTTGACACAGAAGGGGTATTTGCTAAAGGTACTTCAGAGGTTCAACATAGGTAAGGATACGAAATCTATAAGTACACCACTAGCTTCTCATTTCAAGTTATCTGCTACTATGTCTCCAAAGACTGTTGAAGAACGCGAGTACATGACTCACGTCCCATATGCTAGCGCAGTTGGTAGTCTTATGTATGCTATTGTGTGTACACGACCAGATCTGTCACAAGCTGTCTCTATGGTCAATAGGTATATGCATGATCCGAGACAGGGTCATTGGGAGGCAGTGAAGTAGATTCTGCGGTACATTAAAGGTACCATAGATGTTGGCCTGGTATTCGAGAAGGATTTCACAAGGAAGCAGGATTGTATCGGGTATGTAGATTTCGATTATGCTGGTGACCTCGACAAACGCCGGTCCACAATGGGGTATGTCTTTACATTATCTCAAGCACCGGTTAGTTGGCGCTCTATTCTACAGTCTACCGTTGCATTGTCTATCATAGAGGCCGAGTACATGGCAATGACGGAGGCTATGAAGGAGGCAATTTGGCTTCAAGGCCTGCTTGATGACTTGGGGATTGATCAGATCTACTGAAGATCAACTGTGATAGTATGAGTGCTATTTATTTAGCCAAGAACCAGGTGTATCATGCACGGACGAAGCACATCGATTGTCAGGTTCCATTTTGTTAGGGAGATTCTCGATGAGGGTGATATTGAGTTGTTAAAGATTCACACAACGGAGAATCCCGCCGACATGCTTACCAAGGTGGTGTCAGGAGTAAAGTTTGCACATTGTAAAGCTTTGTTCCATATCCTTCATGTTGCATGAGCTTGTTGAATCTCCTTTGGATGAACTACGGATGGCTTGATCCCTTGGGCAGGTGTCATGCCCCGCTTCCAAAATACTCTGGAGCGGAGACATGACACGAGTCGGCGACGCATATACGCAATGAAAATACCTCATGTATACGCGCTAAGCCTTAAGTAACCCAAATAAGGTATAAAATATACTATAATGAGTCAACGACCATTGCAATAATACATATAAGCACCCCGCATGATATCATATGAATAAAGAACTGGAATAACAAATGAATTTGATATAACGAGAATCAGGAAACAATATGAAGACAAGAAAGATAAGAATACCGGAATCGAATAGGGAGAAGCTCTAGCTCTTCAGGAAGCGTACCGTCTCCTCGAACACCTGCACAATAGAAACAAAGTGTCCAATACCTGGATGTGCAAATTCAGGGTCGTCAGAAGCGACCTGGTGAGTGTGTGTGTAAAGGGGAGAGCTCGTACATATAAACAATGTGCACAGAATAATAACCAGATAAACTATAGACAGAAGTAACTAAATAACATGATAAACAGATAACTAAATGATAACTGCATAACAACATGAATGAAGATAAAAGTCAACTATCACAACTGTAAACAAGCAACTAATATCTGAAGGTATAACCAAGCATATCACTAGTCTGGTGTACAATCCTATATCTATCATTGTTTATACATATATATACAGTTGAGTGATCACGGTTAGTCACAATACATTAACAGTTTATTATTATTAATTATGTCAGTGAACACCAATTGTCACATGTAATAGACGCATCCCATACTACGCCTACCACACATGCCAATCGATGTCCTCAGTTATTGAAACTAATCGGTTGGAGACATTGTCTGTGTTTTAGGTGGGTCCCGTGCATACCTGGGACCATGGCCCAGACTCCTGGCGTTGAACCAGGACCTACCGCAAGGTAGTCAGGAACATGTATAACAGGAACAGGTACATGTATAACATGTATAACAGGAACAGGACGGGTGCCAATCCCCCACGGGAACCCTGCAGTGGAACCCTCTTTCGGCTGCGTAACCTAAATCCTAGGTCCACCCAAAATACAGACGCTGTCTCCTCCATCAATCTCCCCAATCCCAGTGTAGGTTGTTTAATAGCATGTTATTAGTTTATTAAGATTACTTAATGTGCATGTTACTTAAATTACTGGGATAACTCGGTGGTAGTCACGTTAACAATATCAACATGTAATCAGGATACCGGTATAACAGGAATATATAATATCATGAACATGATACCGGTATAACATGAATATATAATATCAACTACACAAATAAGGTGAACGATCACTAATATCTCATGAAGTGATACAAGTGATAATACTAGTAAAATATCTCAAACGGTCACTTGAATGATAAAAATAAAACACAAGTATTTATTGACAATGGTAAATAAGGAAAAAGACAAAGCAAACACTCACCTGAACTCGATCGCAAGTCCAAAGTACCGAAATCATAAGTCTCCAGTAAATCTACATAAATTATTTCAATAGGAATTGTTAGATTTTTAAAAGGATATTTTAAGGAGTTTAAATCTTTGTTAATTAGTTTGGGAGTTGGAGATATGATGCTTTAGTTTAATGAATTTAGTAGGTTTAGTTTAAACTAATTCTGATTTTTGTTGGATTTTTAATAGGCTTAATCATTAAAATATTTAACGAGTTTGAATTTACAATTAAGGAAAATGGCCTTAAAGTGGTTGATTTGAATTAATTTATGTTGGTATTAGATTAAGATTTTTATCATAGAAAGTAGAAGAGTTGTAGAATATTATTTATATTTTTCTCTATTTTTATTTTGATATTTTTAATAAATTATTTTAATATACAAATTCACCTTTCTTTCTTTCTTTCTTCTTTTCTTTCCCTTTTTTCTCTTTTTTCTTTCTGTTTTTTTTTAAAATCCTTTATAAAACTTCAAAAAAATATGTAAATATAAATTGGTTGATCTTCACATGTATTTTAGTTTGATATTAGATTGGGTTTTGGTGTATAAAATAAATACTCGTGGAGATCATGGTATAGACATGGTGTTTAATAAATTATTTATATCAAATAAATTTTAGAAAATAAATTACCTACTTGATTTGATTTGTTCAAGTCAAGGCTTTGTGGAGTATTAAAATAATGATCATACTAAAATTATATTAGGTAAAATTTTAGGAACCATTAAATATATTATGGTGAGTTTTAGCAGATTGCTGAAATTAAGAATTTTATTCTTGTGGTTCTAATTTAATTTATTATTATTTTCTAAAAAAACTGAAATTAAATTCACAATTTAGGTTTACTTACTTGAGTTTGATCTCCAACATGCAACCCCTTTTGTTCATGCTCCGCTTGAGGAGAAGGAAGCGATGGAAGTGAGGAGATTTTAGATAGGGTTTTCTCTTGAGATAGAAGAGAAAGAAAGGGGTTAGGTTTTATATAGGTTATAAGAGATTTTTGAAACCTGAATTACAATTAGGTTAGATTACTTAATTAGCAATTTAGAATTCCAATTAGGTTAGGTTACTTAATTTAACAATTTAGAATTCCAATTAGGCTAGATTACTTAATTTAGCAATTTAGATAAGAATGGAAGGTTGCTGAAAAATCTCAAAGAGATTTGATTTAAATATGATTTTTATTAGGATTTAAATTAGGATTAGGATTAGAATTCGGTTTTGGGTTAATGGGTAAGAATCTTAATTGTAATGGGTTATAAATTATTGGGTTTTAGTTAAAAGCAATAAGTAATATTAAGAAAATAGAGGGTGGGCTTGTGAGCTTAGTTTTTGGGCTTAAAGAAAAATAGGAAAAGGAGAAGAAAATGAATGAAAATAAGAAGTGGGCTTGGCTCATGTGGGATTAGCATGAAAAGGAAAAGAAACAAAAAGGAAAGGAGAATGGGCTGAGCTTATTGGGCTTGGATAAAATAATAATACTACACTTAATAATAATTTAAAATAACTAAATATAAGCAATAAGAGTCTACCAGTCATAAATAATAATAATACTAATAATGATATTAAATCAAGTTATTTAATAATCATAAGATAATAGATAGAATTTAGATAAATATTTAAAAATAATTATATGGTATTATTAAATAGGGGATATTACAGCAGGGTACGTAGGCAACCACACTAGTACAGCCACTTTCGAGTCGACAGATCCTATGTTTCAGTTCGGCTCAGATTTGAGAAATCTTCACCGAGGTGGAGAATTGTAAGAAGAGAGAGGAAGTTGAAGAAGTCGACAATAAGGAGCCAAAGAAGAAGCAGCAGCCAGACAGCATCAGCAGCAGAAGACCGGTCGACCGCCCGGTCGAGTGTTGTGTACCAACATGCACAGGCCACTTGCGATTGACCGCCAGTCGACCGACTGAAAGGGCTTTAGTCTCGGTTGGGAACGGTCGACCGGAACTTAGATCGGTCGACTGCCCGGTCGACCGACAGACGGGTCTGGCTAAATTCGGAAAGAGTTCTGAATTGGAAACGAATCCAATTCAGAATCTGATTCTCCTAGGTTTTCCTTGAGTATATAAGAGAGGCAGAGTCCTCTTCATATGTATTGCTTGCAATTTGTATTATTATAAAATCAATAAAGAAAATCTCTCTTAAAATCTTGTGTTTGTTTTCTCCCATTGTTCAATTGTTCTTTCTGATTGGTAGTACTTCTATATTGCATCTGTGACTCAAGGATTCCTCTAATTGGTTGTTGTTTCTGCGCACAACAAATCACCCCAAAGTTTTTCCAGAGAGTGCATTCCAATGCCTTTTGTGGCTCCATCCTGCTTGAATTCACGGGTAAGATCGTTTTGTTTGTAAATCAGCTTCATATATAGCGAGTGCTTTGGTCGAGCTTCACCTAAACTTGGTACTACTGTTTCTCCTCGTCAGAAGCACCATCAGTCAGTAGTATCATCTATGAGCACATTCTTGATCTTGCGAAACCAAATGTCCTAATTGTGGTCGTCCAGCTTTTCACCCTTCAAAATAAGTTATGATATTATTAGATGCCATGACCTAAGCACATACAGAAGTTACTTTAATGTTGCATCTTAGAATTATTTTAAATGAGCACAAATTTATTTTCAAATAAATAATAAATCATGATTTGTAAATTTAGTCATTACCATTTTGGAATCACCTCCTGAGCCTGGAGTGTTCACGGGTCGGGTTGGGCGGGTTTTGAGAAAAATGAAAACCAGTCGATCGGGTTCGGGCGGATTTTTGAGTTTCGTGAAACCCGCCCATCGGGATTCTGATCGGGTTCGGGTCTTGAGCAGGACGGTCGGATTTGAGCGGGTTTGACAGGTTAAACAAATGATGTACTATGTAAACTTGCAGTTTTGTATGTGTGTATTATGTATATGTAAAAGTTATGTATTATTTATGTATAACATATATACATATACATAACATGTATAAAATATCTAAATCAACATGTGTAAATGTATAAATATTTAATTAAAGGGTTTAAAATCAAGCCAATATATACTTAAAAAAGGGCGGGTTGGGTTCGGTCTTGGATTTTGTCAGGTTCGAGTCAGGCGGGTGTTGAAGAAAATGAAAACCCGTCCAATCAGATTCAGACGAGTTTTATACTTATAAAAAGCCAAATTTCGGGTGGGTTTGAGTTTAATCCCAACCCATGAATAGCCCTACCGAGCCCACAAAATAAATTTTAAATTATAATGTCAAAAATGTTAAGGTGTATTTGGGAGCCAATTGTCAAAATTGCTTCCTATAATACTCCTCCTATTGACGTTATCAATCATGTCCATGTCCATGTCCATGTCCATGTCCCAAAGTCTCATGTCAATTAACCGTGGCTAGGGCTGTTTGGTTGCAAGAAAGTGGGCGGAAGTAAGGAAATAGGGAAGTATAATTGCTCACTTCCCTATCTATCCAAACACCGGAAAAGGAAAATAAGAAAACCTCTTTTCCTTTTATCTTTTCTCTTTTACACAACCATTTCCTCACTTCCAGAGTGCTACAGTTAATTTTGTGGTCATATAAATCTCATTTTGTAATAAATTGTAGGAGATAACAGTTAATTTTTTTGACCATGTAAATCTCACTTGCATTCTAATTACAGTCTATTTTTTATTTTTCTTAATTAATTTTTATTTTAATATTATTTTACGGTCAACTTTGTGGTCAACTTTCTACTTTCACTTTTACATTACCATCCAAACACCGGAAAAGACAAAATATTTTCCAAACCACACTTCCCAACAACATCCAAACACCGAAAAACTTACTAACCAATTCCCAAGTTCTAAAGGAAATTATTACTACTTCCTCAATTCCTCACTTCCTCACTTCCACCCTTAACCAAACAGGAAAACAGTCAAAATTGTAAATTATGATAAAACTTTCACTGGACTCCAACCCCAGTTGTGACAGAGGACTTTCAGATCAAATCTCATCCGTACGATCAGACCCGACGCCCTACAAAAGGCGCTCCGTTGGAACCCTAACCCTAGCTGAACCGGCCTATTCAAGCTTGGTTTGGTTCGGATATGGGTGAGAATACGCCGGTTCAAGCATGATTTGGTTTGATTTTGGTTTGGTTTAGGCATGTGTCCGAACCCACAACCAGTGGACCGGCCCCCATGTCCAACAATAACAGGCAGCTCAAGCTGACATTCAAAGCTCTGGTCTCTCCATTTTCCTCTGCAACCACATTAAGGTGGACAAACACCAGCTTGAATTTTCTTCTGTGATCTCAAACATAGAAGGGAGGCCTCACGAGGCCAACCAACTGTACGTGACATGTTTCTCTCTCTCTCTCTCTCTCTCTCTACTATTACTTGCCATAAAAAAAAAGTACGATATAAACTTCTCTTTGCTAATTATATGTTTATTCTCAATGGAAGTCCTTGCTAACTATACACATATCCACTCATAGTTAGCAAACAGGTAGAAAACAATAAAAGAAAATGGGAAAATATTCATCTTTTGATGCTATCTTAGAAAAAATAATTATAAAAACACCAAAAGGGTTTACCTCTAAAATAACAATGTTTAAAAGTTATGGGCCGTTTGTTTCGCGTAAAACTCCGTAATTCGTAAATGACTTACTATCCAGTTACAACTACGGCGTTTGTTTGGACCGTAATTCGTAAAAGACTTACGTAACTCAACTAACACTCACTTGCAAGCCATTACCACTCACTTACAGCCCAGTTACAGTCAATTTGTGGTCATACAAATTTGTAATATTTTTTTATATTAATATTAAAATTTTTTAATATTTAACTTTTTTAATATTTATTTGCAGTATTAAAACTTTAAAATCACCAAATAGTTAATTTTGTGATCAACTTTTCACTTACGACTTATACATTATGATAACCAAACACCGTAAAGTATAATACACTTTCCCACTTTACATTTTTATATTACCAACCAACACCGTAAAATTTACATACATGTAACTCATTTACAATTGTAAAAGACTTTACCAATTACAACTACGAATTACGGCCAGTTACGACAACCAAACAGACCCTATATGCATGAAAAAAGTTTGTGTTTCTCATGTACATTGCATTCCGTATATATTGTTGGTGAATCATCTTTAAAAGGGTTTATCTCTAAATAACGAATGTTAGAAAAGTTATATACAAGAAAACATTTATTTGTTTCTCAAATTTATAACGACGCTAGCATCTTAACTTGATCCTATCTTGATCCCCACATGGAGTATCGTGTGATAACGTATTATGAAACTAAGAGAAATTTTAGAGGAATGAGAGTAAAAAGTCGAGCGAAATTGTTTTCAAACTTCTGTGCATTTCATTCATCTTTGTAACCTCTATTTATAAACATGTAGAGCATATGTTACAAGGAGGAAGATGGAGAGCCAACCTACTATATCATGCGTTCACAATATGCATTTACAAGGGAGAAAGTGAAGAGGCCACCTACTAACTCATACATTCATAACATGTATTTATAAGAAGAAAGTGAAGATATGTGACGGTCATCCACTATTTTATGTATTTACAATATATTCCACAATATTATCAAACATTAATTTCTTTTGTGTGTATTTCAGTTATTTCAGTTTGCTTGATAATAAATAATAAATATCGATGAATAAATCGCATAAAAGTTATAGAATCTTATAAAACTGTCTAGAAAGGGTTTTAAAAAGTTTTTAACACCTGTGTATTGCTCGTCTTCTTTTTTGAATGGAGTTTTAAATGCATAGGTGTCAAAAAAAATTTTTTTTTTTTTTTTTACAAAATAAAGGTGCAGCTTCAAACAAGTTTTACTAAATATGACCTCACTGTTATAAAACTAAGGAAATTCATAAGAAGAGAAAATCAAGGAAACTTATTCTCAATCTTATGTGTGTGTTTCATTCATTTTTGCAGCCTCTATTTATAAGTAAACATGAGTATAGGTCACAAAGAAGAAGATGAAGAAATCACCTACTAACTCATGTATTTACAAGAAAGAAAATGAAAATGTCACCCTTACTCATGCATTCATATTGCAAAGAAGAAAGTGAAGAGGTATAATGGCGATCTACTAACTCATGTAATTATAACACTCACTTTTTTTTTTTGTTTTCTTGGATTTTCCTACACATTACATTTCCCTCACCTTTTGAGACATAAATACTGAAATTAATAGAAGCTTTGCCACCACTACTTTAATTCTAATTTCTTCATTTTCCTTTACTACTGCATCAAGGCAGGCAATATCATCTTGAGCTTTTTCTTGTGTAACCTTGAACACAGAAGGGATGCCACACATCCTTTGAACTCCACATGGCTCCTATTATCTTTACTTGCTACTTACTTCCTTGTTGGCACATAAAGGGCTCCTTGCTTTTCTTTGCCTTCATTTTTTTGGCTAAGATATAAAATTCCTTCTGCTAATTATATACATATTTTCTGGTAGATGCTATAAGCATTATTTTTTCTTGATAGATAAGCATAGTGGTCCAGCTGGCCACACTTAGGTCCTGTTGGTAACTGTAGCTAACTTAAAATTAGCTTAGTTTCTGTTAATCTTTGTCAAATGGTCAAAAATAATGACAAATTAAGAGGAATGATAAGAAGTGGAGTTACTTGGAAGCAGCAAAATCCACTTTGAAAATCTATTGTAACTCAACTTCCATGTGAAAGAAATCAATTCCATTGGTTACCCATGAAAGCTGTGTCCCTTTTCTCCTTTTTCTTTTGTAAAACTGTAGCATGGTCTTATTTGGGATCGTTCGTAACTCAATTCCTTCGTCACTTCACCGCCGGAGAAAAAAAATCCTCTTGTCAAAACCCACTCGTGTTTTATCATGTATCAAAAACTTTCTAAATATAAAACTTTGTCCACTGAGCCCACTGCCTCCTTATTTTATAGTCACATGAGTATTAGATTGGGTTTAAATGTCTAAAATACATCTTTACAGTAGCGTAGAACTTACTGATGCAAACTATTTGAGACATACTAAATGCGTCAGACTTGCAGAAAAAATGAATAATTTATGAAACTTTTCATTTATAGTATTAAATTTGTCCACCTGATAAGAAAAATGTGTAAACTTAGAAACTGTCCTCTGTAGCTCGAATTTATCCTTATGTAACTGTGTTATAAGATTTACGATTTTAATTGCAGTTAATCAAAGATTTACGATTTTAATAGCATTAATGATTGTATTACTGGTCTTAGATATTTAATATACTTATTTTATTATATTTAATTAGCAAAAAAATGAAAATTTTCTATTTAGTTTTTTTCCCCTTGTAAACAAATTAAGTTATTTTTTCTCTTATGCTATTGTTTTATAAATTTAATTTTTTGAATTCTTTTATCGCAACAGTGTTCTCAATAATGCTCTGACTAATTTGAGAATAATAAATATATTGAGGTAAAATGTGAACAGTTTTATATGAAACGTAATCATACTAAATTAAAAAAGGACAATTTTATATAAAATATAGGAGTAAAATTGTTCACGTTTGTACATTGAGGATAAGGTGGACAATTTCAGATGCAAGTAGACAACTTAATTGAGGTGGATAATTTCAGTATGAAGTGGACAATTTGACCTATAGGTGAACGGACTGAAAATAATGTTGATAATTAAATTGTAGTGAACAATTTTAGTAACAAATGAACAAGCTAACTTATAGATGTACAGAGCGACGATAATGTAGACAAGTTGATCTATAAGGTGACAGATTAAGCCTAAGTATAAAACTGATTATAAAAAGTGAACAAATTTAGTTTTATTTTTTTTTTATAAAATTGTTGAATTTTTATTCAGTATGTCAGAAAATTTAATTTATAAAAAAAACAATAGCATGAGAGAAAAAATAGCATGATGTCGTTATAAGTACAAAAACTGAATAGAAAATTTTTTTTATTTATTTTTGCTAGTAGATATTATATAAGGAAAAAATAATCAATTTCTTGTAAAATTAACATATTAAATGTATAAGACTAATAATATGCATTAAATGCTATTAAAATCTTAAGTCTATACAACTCTCACATTATTCAAAGGTTATTTAAAGCAAATCCTGTAACACAGTGACAAGTGGACAAATACGAGCTATAAGTAAAAAATTTCTGAGTTTGTACCTTTTTCTGCACCAGATGAACAAATTCGACATTAAAGGGAGACAATTTCAGAAACTGTCCGCCTTTTCTGCAAGACAAACACAATTAGTGCGCCTCACATGACTTGTGTCAGTAGGTTAGACCCATTTCAAAAGACAATACAGGAATTACGAAAATACTTCATATCTCTTATTGCATTTTTGGGAACAAAGAGATAAGCACAAAGATTCTTGCGTCAAGCGAGTTTTTGATACATGAAAAGGCAGCAGGGGTTTTGAAAAGAGGATAATTTCTGGGGTGTGGAAATAAATTTCCCTATAATTTAACAAAACCCTTTTAATTTGTACTTGGTAAAAAATTTTTGATGAAATTATAATCAAATCGACCGAAGTAAGGTTTTCTCCCGTGACCCATTCACAAATTTTGTCAGTTCGTCTCACCTCTCTCTCTCTCTCTCTCTCTCTCTCTCTCTCTCCGCCTCTCCCTCCTCTTCCCCCTCCCTCTATTTGGCTCTCTGCCTCTCCCAGCTCTGCCTTCCCTCTCCTCCTCCCCTCTCCGCCTTCCTCTCCCCTCTAACCTCCGCCGCCTATCGGTTTCTCATCGTCCGACAGTGGTATACTAGTATATTTAATTTATCAAAACTGATCGAAGGGAGGTTTTCTCCCGTGACTCTTTCACAAATTTTGTATATCCGTCCGTCTATCTGTCTCCCTCGCTCTCCGCCTCTCTCCCTCTCTTGCTCTCTAGCTCTCCGCCTCTCCCCTCTTTTCCTCTCCCCTCCCAACTTTCCCTCTCTCTAGCTCTCCTCCCCCTCCTCTCTATCTCTCCCTTCCTTCCCTCTCAACCCTTCTCTTTCCTTCTCACTTCCGTCGCCGCCGCCGATCGAATTTTCACCTCCTGACGATTGTATGCTAGTCAAAAACAATCGAAGGGGGTTTTCTCCTGTGATTCATATAGAAACTTTGTTCGTCCATCTGTCCATCTTCATCCGCAATAAATAGAGAGTAACACCCCCTCCTTCGTCCTCCCTCAGCGCCCCTTCATTCTTCCTTCTCCTTCTTCCTCTCCCTCCCTCCTCCTCAACGATCGATCAATTTTTCGTTGACAGTGTAACGCCCCGAGTCCACAGATACGGGGACGTCACTGCGACGTATATACGTAGGTCAGAAAATGCCCCACACGTATATACGCTAAGCAAAAAGTACAACAAGGATCAGAGTACACGACAAAGCGTGATTTCCATACATATGCCAACATAAAAGTACAAGTACAAGTCATCACAAGATATGATAAAATATTACACATTCCATGTATCTTTATCACCACCAAGTCCAAAAGCAAAAGATACAATATAAACACAAAAAAGGCTCACGAGTAGGATGAAGATCCCGTGAGTCAAAAGGAGAGATCCGGCACAGGGACTGGAGCTAATCTGCCTGCTCACTAAAGAAAGCTCGATCGTCGTGGATGGCTCCACTTCGATCCAAGCCTCGGAACCTGAACATACAAATCCAAGGGAGTCAGGACCTCCCGAAAATGAACAGGTTATAGCCAAGTGGCTAAGAGATAGGAATAATAAGGACGGAACAGCATAACGAATATAAACCAACAAGTAATGAAAGCATAAAGAACTATAATCAGGAGGAAATGGGTACGTAGTTAAAGTCTATTATTATTATTACTTGTCTTACTGTGATATCTAGCTATGTGACCCAGCGTCCCAGCGCACATAGATCCATATCCTAGTAACACAAGGTTGTTATTGGAAACAGCGGGGGTATCAACGAACTATGTTTACAGTGGACCCCGTACATGCCCGGGATAACGGTCCAGGATTGTTCCGTTGCTTGGTGACGGAAGCCAGCCGCTAGGCTATTCAGGAGGGACTTATGTATGCCCTTATCATGATAGTACTCAGAAAGAGGGAGCAAGCACTCCCCTCGGTCTCCTGGAGGCCCTCAGGTTAGACCGGAACATAATTGTACAATATACCTAATGCCACTGTAAACACGAACCCATATCGATATCCGCATGTTTCCCCCTGACCCAATGTAAGTTGGTCCATTTTATACAAAAGTTGAATGCATCATGCTTGGTTCAAGAGATGGCATGATAAGTGGTGATATTCACTATTTAACATGTCATGAAGCGAGAATATGTAATAACAAGTCATGAAGTAACAAGAGATACATCCATCCAGAAATAAGTCATGTAGTACCAGTTATGGAGCATGAACAAGCATAATATAATACACATGTAACAAGGGAAATATCCAAATTCAGAAAAGAAATCAACTAAGACAAACAGTCAGAATTAGTCGACTAGGTGGAAATATTAGTCGACTAACAGTGGTCTCTAGTCGACTAACAGTCTGGATTAGTCGACTAAAACTGGGTTACAGAGAGTTGGAATTCTGTTTCAGGGAAAGTTAGTCGACTAGGGTAGAAGGGTTAGTCGACTAACAGTGAACTCAAGTCGACTAACGGATACTTAAGTCGACTAAGTCTGTGATGCAGAGAGTTTGTTTCTGATTCAAGAAGGGTTAGTCGACTAGGGTAGAAACAGGAGTCGACTAACAGTGATTTCCCGAGAGCTGAGATTTATTTCCAGAAAAGGTTAGTCGACTAATAATCTGGGCAAGTCGACTAAAACTGTGTTTCAGAAACAGGTTAAGGTTCAACTAGAAGGGTTAGTCGACTATGCTAGGTCAAGTCGACTAATCTGGGTCTGTAAGTAGCGTACAGAACAGAATTTGCAGGTCGAATTTGAAGGTCAAATGTGTGATTTTGAAGGCACAAGTGAACAAGATGTGGAATACAAGTATACTAGGGAATTCACATGTCTTGGTGAGTAAGAATACTCACTAGGATTGGTTATTTTGGAGCTTTACGAGTTCGGTAGGATCGTTGTCGACGAAAATCACCCAAGTGGTCTCCGACGGCGAAGGAAGCTACGATCCAAGCTCCAATGTGGTTGCTTGAGGTGGAGATGAAGTCCTTGAGGTGGTTCTTGGAGCTAGGGTTGAGGTTGAGAAGGAGGAGAGATCTCTTGGTGAGGGCTAACACTTAGGTGAAATGAAGAAAAAAGAAAAGAAATGTAAAGAGATTGTTTATATAGGTGTTAGATTTTGTAAAGGAGTTGCAAATAGTGTAATTGAGAGGGGGTTTTGTGCAAATATGGGGAGGGTGAGGTGTCCCTCACTTGGCCACTTGGCCGGCCATGGGGAGAGAGAGAATGAGTGAGATTTAAAAAGGATAGGTGAAAGTGAGTGGGATTATGTGAAAAATTGAATATTGGAAAATTGGAAATGGAATTTTGGAAATACCGGAATCGTCCGAAATTCAAGTATCTCGGAACGACCCGAAAATTTTACCCAAAATCAAGAATAATATTTTAAGACTCATGGTGAAATTCGTTTTTAGAAATAACTTATAGTTTTAAAACTAAAATCCCGGAATCAGTTATCTACCGACTCCGTTGGAACTTTCATAAATTCATAAAATTCCCAGAAAAGTATTCAGATAGAAAATATGATTCTAAGAAATAAAGTCTAAAGGACCTTCTAGAAATTCCTAACAGTTTGTGAATTAAAAATCCGAGAATCGATCCGCGGCACTGGTCGACACCGGTTTTGAAAGTATTTAATTAAATTCAGGAAAATTCCAGAAAACGTAGAAAATATATATATTGGAAAATGACTTTTAAACTGAAATCGGTCAAATACAGGAAGTAAATCGAAAATACGATCGAAAATTGAACACGCAACTAAGTACGTATTCCGGGAACGGGTATTACAATCCACCCACCTTACAAAATTTCGTCCTCGAAATTTCAGAAAGTGGAAGGTAACAGGAAGAAAGATAACAAGAAGTGAAAGATAACAGGAAAGAAGGATAAGAGGAAGAATTTTACCAGTTAGGAAGTGAAAAGTTGAGGATAACGCTCTCGGGATAACGTCCTCTCGTTCCCATGTGGCCTCTCCTGGTGCATGTCTGTTCCAAGACACCAACCCAATGGTATTGCCTTGTTCTTCAGTGTCTTGACACTTCTATCCAGTATGGCCATCGGCTGCTCCTTATATGACAAATCCGGTTGTAGTTCCAGTTCGGAGTGATCTAGGATATGACTATCATCCCTGACATACTTCCGCAACTGTGACACGTGGAAACATTGTGAACTCCATCCAAGATGGCGGTAACGCCAATCTATAAGACACATCTCCCCACTCGGTCCAAAATCTCGAATGGGCCGATATATCTCGGACTAAGCTTTCCACGAACACCGAACCGGATTACTCCCTTGGTAGGTGATATCTTCAAAAACACATGATCTCCGGCCTGGAATTCCAATGGCCTTCTCTGAGGGTCAGCCCACTCTTCTGCTGACCTCTGTGCTGCTCTGAGATGGTCTCTGATGATCCTGACTTTCTCTGTTGTCTGAATCAGGATTTCAGGCCCCAAATTGTCCTCTCACCGACTTCATCCCAACAGATCGGTGATCTACACTTTCTTCTTCCATACAATGCTTCAAAGGGTGCCATCTTGATACTTGCCTGGTAGCTGTTATTATAAGAAAACTCCGCCAATGAAGATGATCTTCCCATGATCCCTTGAACTCAATCATGCAAGCCCTTAGCATATCTTCAAGAATCTGGATGTCCCTCTCTGATTGTCCGTCTGTCTTAGTGATATGAAGTACTGATTTCAGACGAGTCCCTAGACTCTCTTGGAGGCTTCCCAGAAATGAGATCTGAATCTGGTGTCTCTGTCTGACACAATACTAACTGGAACTCCATGTAGACGAACTATCTCCTTCATGTACTTGTCCGCCAGAACCTCTGTTGACTGACCCACCCTGAATGGTATGAAGTGAGCTGATTTGTGAGCGATCAATGATTACCCACACAGCATTATTACCTTTAGGACTGCGAGGCAATGCCGTGACAAAATCCATGGTGATGTGCTCCCACTTCCACTCAGGTATCGGTAAAGGTTGTAGAAGTCCAGCTGACCTCTGATGCTCAATCTTTATCTGCTGACAAACCAAGCACTTGGAAACATACTGGCTATCTCCCTCTTCATAGCATTCCACCAAAACTGCTTCTTCAAATCCTGATACATCTTGTTTCCCCCTGGGTGTATGGAATATACTGAACTGTGAGCTTCTGCCAAAATCTTCTGCCGAACTTCTCCTTGGGGAACACAAATCCGCTACCAAAGTATAAGGCACCATCCGGATGAATACTGATATCAGTCCTCAATCCAAGCCTCTACCTGAGCTCGGAATTGCTGCAATCTGGGGTCTTCCTTCTGAGCTTCCTTGATCTCATCTATCAATGCTGACTGAATTTGCATGGTCATGAACTGTCCCGCCTTATCAGCTCCTTGCACCAACATCAAGTCCAATCTGATGATGTCTTGAATCAACTCCTTCTGCTGAGTAAGTTGGACAAGCACTCTATACTCTGGCTTCCTGCTCAGTGCATCCGGTACTGTATTGACCTTGCCTGGATGATATTGCAAGTCATATCATAGTCCGCCATCAGCTCCAGCACCGCCTCTGCCTCATGTTCAACTCTTTCTGTGAGAAGATATCTTGAGGCTCTTGTGATCCGTGTATATCAACACCTTATCTCCCAGAAGATAATGCCTCCAGATCTTCAAAGCAAATATGACGTTGCTAGCTCCAAGTCATGAGTTGGGTAGTTCCGCTCATGAGGCTTCAGTTGCCTAGATGCATAAGCTAAACATGATCATGTTGCATATACACATCCCAGGCCTTTTCCTGATGCATCACTGAAGATGACCATCCCTCCTCTTCCTGAGGGAGTCCTCAAGATTGGAGCTGAAATGAGTCTCTGCTTCAACTGCTCAAATGCCAAAGCACATTCTTCTGTCCATATGTACCTTTCTCCTTTCCTGGTGAGCTTGGTCAACGGGCTGGCAATCCTAGAGAAGTCTTGGACAAAGCGTCTGTAATATCCGGCTAGTCCAAGAAAACTCTTAATCTCAGTCACCGTCTTTCGGAATTGGCCAATCCTTCACTGCCTGGACTTTGCTAGGATCAACTGAAATCCCTTCTGCTGAAACTATGTGTCCAAGGAAGGCTATACTGTCCAAACCAAAAGTCACACTTGCTCCTCTTCACATGAAGCTGCTCCTGCTGGAGAGTCTGCAATACAATCCTCATGCTCTGCATGCTCCTTGTTGTCCTTTGAATAGATCAAGATATCATCTATAAAAACAACAACAAACTGATCCAAGTAGGGCGCGAACACTCGTTCATCAATCCATGAAAACTGCGGGGCATTGGTGACTCCGAAAGGCATCTAGAAATTCATAGTGGCCATAACGGTCCTAAATGCCGTCTTCGGAATATCCCCTTTCTTCATCCTTAGCTGATGGTAACCTGACTGCAAATCCAATTTAGAGAATACCCGGGCTCCATGAAGCTGATCAAACAATCATCAATCCTTGGGGGATACTTGTTTCTTGATGGTAACCTTGTTCATTCTCTATATCAATACAAAGTCTTTTACCACCATCCTTCTTACTCGCCATAGCACTGGAGCTCCCCATGGGTGAAGTACTTGGCCGAATCAATCCCTTATCAGAGTATTCCTGCAGCTGCTTCTTCAGAATCTCTAACTCGCCGGTGCCATCCTGTACGGAGCCTTGGATATAGGAGCCACTCCAGGCACAGTCTCAATAGAGAACTCAATCATCCTTTCAGTGGCAGTCCTGAGATCTCAGCAAAGACTCCTGGAATTCATCCACACCGGTACTCCCTTCTGACCTCCGAAGTAGTCAACCGGGTCTTTCTCTTGGTAGGCTTCACCTCTCCACTGAATTGGAATTCCGGTGACGAGGGATCCTGAAAATAATCTTCTTCTCCCTA